>JAMLFT010000025.1:0-76382 GCA_026544285.1 Pachyrhizus erosus | reverse complement strand
CGTGTTGCACCTTTTTTTATTTTTTGCAAGTTGTTTTAAACGGGGTAAAAGCGTCATAATAACAACAACAACGGTTCACTTGGCTAAATTCCTCTTTTGATAAATCAACGAACGAGAGAGTTTTTTAGCGTGGCGGAATCAGAAAGGGCTTTTCTTGCTCTGTTTGGTGTACTGTTCGTCGTTGAAAGTTTGGTCGGTAAGAATGTATATAGGAATAGACTGCACAAGAGATACCAGGTGCGATCATACCAGCACTAATGCAGCGGATCCCATCAGGACTTCGCAGTGAAGCGTGCTTCGGCGAGAGTAGTACTAGGATGGGCGACCTCATGGGAAGTGCTGGTGTTGCACCTTTTTTTATTTTTTGCATTTTTGCAAGTTGTTTTAAACGGGGTAAAAGCGTCGTAGTAACAACAACAACGATTCACTTGGCTAAATTCCTCTTTTGATAAATCAACGAACGTGAGAGTTTTTTAGCGTGGTGGAATCAGAAAGGGCATTTCTTGTTTTGTTTGGTGTATTGTTTGTCGTTGAAAGTTTGGTCGGTAAGAATGTATATATGAATAGACTGCGCAAGAGATACCAGGTGCGATCATACCAACACTAATGAACCGGATCCGATCAGATCCACGCAGTTAAGCGTGCTTGGGCGAGAGTAATACTAGGATGGCTGAGCTCTAGGGAAGTCCTCGTGTTGCACCTTTTTTTATTTTGTGTATTTTTGCAGCTTGTTTTAAATAGGATAAATGGGTACTAATAACAACAACAATGGTTTAGTTCGCTAAATTCGTCTTTTGATAAATCAACGAATGTGAGAGTTTGTTAGCAGCGCGGAATGAGAACGAGCATTTCTTGTTTAGTTTGGTGTACTGTTTGTCGTGAGAGTTTTTAAGCGGGGTGGAAGGAGAACAAATTTTTCTTGTTCTGTTTAGCGTATTGTTCGTCGTTGAAAGTTTGGTGGATAAGAATGTATATACGAATAGATGGCGAAAGAGATACCAGGTGCGATCATAACAACAATAATGCACCAAATTCGATCAAAACTCCACAGGTAAGCGTGCTTGGACGAGAAGAGTATTAGGATGGGTGAGCTCCTTAGAAGTCCTCGTGTTGCACCTTTGTTTATTTGTTGGATTTTTGCAAGTTGTTTGGAACGGAGTAAAAGCATGATAATGACAACAACAACGGTTCACTTAGGTAAATTCCTCTTGTGATAAATCAATGAAAGTGAGAGTTTGTTAGTGGGCGGAATGAGAAGGGACTTTTCTTGTACTGTTTGGTGTACTGTTCGTCGTGGAAATTTTGATCGGTAAGAATATATATAGGAATAGAGTGCGCAAAAGATACTAGGTGTGATTATACCAGCACTAATGCACTGGATCCCATCAGAAGTCCGCATATAAGCGTGCTTGGGCGAGAGTAGTACTAGGATGGGTGACCTCCTAGGAAGTCCTCGTGTTGCACCTTTTTTTATTTGGTGTATTTTTCGAACTTGTTTTAAACGGGGTAAAAGTGTAATAATAAAAACAACAATGGTTGACTTAGCTAAATTCCTCTTTTGATAAATCAATGAATCTAAGAGTTTTTTAGCGGGGCGGAAGGAGAACGGGCTTTTATTGTTTTGGTTGGTGTACTGTTCATTGTGGAATGTTTGGTCGGTAAGAATGTATATAGGAATAGATTGAGCAAGAGATACCAGGGATGATCATAACATCACTAATGCGCCGGAGCCCATCAGAACTCTGCAGTTAAGCGTGCTTGGGCGAGAGTAGTACTAGGGTGGGTGACCTCCTATGAAGTCCTCGTGTTGCACGTTTTTTTATTTTGTGCATTTTTGCAACTGGTTTTAAACGGTGTAAAAACGTAATAATAGAAACAGCAATGGCTGACTTAGCTAAATTCCTCTTTTGATAAATCCATGAACGTGAGACTTTTTTAGCGGGGCGGAAGGAGAACGGGTTTTTCTTGTTTTGTTTAGTGTATTGTTCGTCATTGAAAGTTTGGTCGGTAAGAATGTATATAGGAATAGATTGCGAAAGAGATACCAGGTGCGATCAGAACGGTACTAATGCACCGAATCCCATCAGATCTTCGCAGTTAAGCGTTCTTGGGCGAGAGTAGAAGTAGGATGGGTGACCTTATAGGAAGTCCTCGTGTTGCAACTTTTTTTGTTTTACACTTTTTCAACTTGTTTTAAACGGGCTGAGTTAGCTAAATTCCTCTTTTGATAAATCAACGAATGTGAGAGTTTTTAAGCAGCGCGGAAGGACAATTGTTTTTTCTTATTCTATTTGGTGCACTATTCGTCGTTGAAAGTTTGGTCGGTAAGAATGTATATAGGAATAGATTGCGCAGGAGAAACCGAATGTGATCATACAAGCACTAATGCACTACATCCCATAAGAGCTTCGTAGTGTAGCGTGCTTGAGCGAGAGGAGTACGAGGATGGGTGGCCTCCTGGGAAGTTCTCGTGCTGCACCTTTTTTTATGTTTGGGATTTTTGTAACTTATTTCAAATGGAGTAAAAGCATGAAAATAACAACAACGGTTCCTTTAGCTAAATTCGTCTTTTAATAAATCAATGAATAAGAGAGTCTGTTAGCTGGGGGAATGAGAACAAACTTATCTTGTTCTGTTTGGCATACTGTTCGTCGTTGAAAGTGTGGTCGGTAAGAATGTGTATAACAATAGATTGCGAAAGAGATACCAGGTGTGATCATACCAGCACTAATGCACTAGATCCCATTTGGACTTCGCAGTTAAGCATGCTTGGGCGAGAGTAGCACTAGGATGGGTGACCTCCTGGAAAGTCCTCGTGTTGCACCTTTGTTTATTTTTTGTATTTTTGCAACTTGTTTTAAACGGGGTAAAAGCGTATTAATAACATGAACAACGGTTCAGTTAGCTAAATTCCTCTTTTGATAAATCAACGAATGTGAGAGTTTTTTAGCGAGGCGGTAGGAGAACGGGCTTTTGTTGTTCTGTTTAGTGGACTTTTCGTCATCGAAAGATTGGTCGGTAAGAATGTATATAGGAATAGATTGCAAAAGAGATACCAGGTGTGATCATACCAGCACTAATGCACCGAATATGACAAGTACTCCGTAGTTAAGCGTGCTTGGGCGACAGTAGTAGTAGGATGGCTGACCTCTGGGGAAATTGGCGTGTTGCCCCTTTTTTTATTTTTTGCATTTTTGCAACTTGTTTTAATTAGAATAAAAGCGTGATAATAATAACAACAATGATTCACTTAGCTAAATTCTTCTTTTGATAAATTAATGAATGTGAGAGTTTCTTAGCGGGCGGTATGAGAACAAACTTTTCTTGTTCTGTTTGGTGTATTATTCGTTGTTGAATGTTTGGTCGGTAAGAATGTATTTAGGAATAGATTGCGCAAGAGATACCAGGTCCGATCATACTAGCACTAATGCACTAGATCCCGTCAGAACTTCGTAGTTAAGCGTGGTTGGGCGACAGGAGTACCAGGATGGGTGACCTTTTGGGAAGTCCTCGTGTTGCACCTTCTTTTATTTTTTGCATTTTTGCAACTTCTTTTAATCGTCGTAAAAGCATGATAATAACAACAACAACGACTCACTTAGCTAAATTCCTCTTGTGATAAATCAATGAATGTGAGAGTTTGTTAGCAGGCGGAATGAGAACGAACTTATCTTGTTCTGTTTGGCATACTGGTTGTCGTTGAAAGTCTGGTCGGTAATAATGTGTATAGACATAGATTGCGCAAGAGATACCAGACGCGATCATACTAGCACTAACGCACCGGATCCCATCTGGACACAATAGTTAAGCGTGCTTCAGCGAGAGTAGTACGAGGATGGGTGACCTCTTGGGAAGTCCTCGTGTTGCGCCTTCTTTTATTTTTTGCATTTTTGCAACTCATTTTAAACTGGGTAAATGCGTAATAATAACAATAACAATCGCTTACTAAGCTAAATTCCTCTTTTGATAAATCAACGAATGTGAGAGTTTTTTAGCGGGGCAGAAGGTGAACGGACTTTTCTTGTTCTGTTTAGTGCACTGTTCGTCGTTCAAAGTCTGGTCGGTAAGAATGTATATAGGAATAGACTGTGCAAGAGATACCAGGTGCGATCATACCAGCATTAATGCACCGGATCCCATCAGAACTCTGCAGCTAAGCGTGCTTGGGCGAGAGTAGTACTAGGATGGGTGACCTCCTGGGAAGTCCTCGTGTTGCACCTTCTTTTATTTTTTGCACTTTGGAACTTATTTTAATTGTAGTAAAAGTGTGAAAACAACAACAACAACGGTTCACTTAGTTAAATTCCTCTTTTGATAAACCATCGAATGTGTGAGTTTGTTAGCGGGCGGAATGAGAACAAACTTTTCTTGTTTTGTTTTGTGTACTGTTCATCGTTGAAAGTTTGGTCGGTCAGAATGTATATAGGAATAGATTGCACAAGACACCAGCTCCGATCATACCAACACTAATGCACCAGATTCCATCAAAACTCCGCAGTTAAGTGTGCCTGTGTGAGAGTAGTACTAGGATGGGTGACCTCCTGGGAAGTCCTAGTGTTGGACCTTCTTTTATTTTTCAGATTTTTGCAACTTATTTCAAACGGAGTAAAAATGTGATAATAACAACAACAAAGATTCGCTTAGCAAAATTCCTCTTGTGATAAATCAATGAATGTGAGAGTTTGTTAGCGGGCGGAATGAGAACAAACTTATCTTGTTCTGTTTTGGATACTGTTCATCGTTGAAAGTTTGGTCGGTAAGAATTTGTATAGCAATAGATTGCGCAAGAGATACCAGGTGCGATCATACCAGCACTAACGAACCGGATCCCATCAGAATTCGCAGTTAAGTGTGCTTATGCGAGAGTAGTACTAGGATGGGTGACCTCTTGGGAAGTCCTCGTGCTGCACCTTCTTTTATTTTCGGATTTTTGCAACTTTTTTCAAACAGAGTAAACGCTTGAAAATAGCAACAACAACGGTTCACTTAGCTAAATTCATCCTTTGATAAATCAATGAATGTGAGAGTTTGTTAGCGAGCGGAATGAGAACGAACTTATCTTGTTCTGTTTTGGATACTGTTCATCGTTGAAAGTTTGGTCGGTAAGAATGTGTATAGCAATAGATTGCGCAAGAGATACCAGGTGCGACCAAACAAGCACGAATGCATCGGATCCCATAAGAACTCCACTCTTAAGCATGCTTGGGCGAGAGTAGTACTTGGATGGGTGACCTCCTAGGAAGTCCTCGTGTTGCACCGTCTATTATTTTTCAGATTTTTGCGACTTATTTCAAATGGAGTAAAAGCGTGATAATAACAACAACAACGATTCATTTAGCAAAATTCCTCTTGTGATAAATCATTGAATGTGAGAGTTTGTTAGCGGGCAAAATGAGAACGAACTTATCTTGCTCTTTTTGGCATACTGTTCGTGGTTGAAAGTTTGGTCGGTAAGAATGTGTATAGCAATAGATCGCGTAAGACGTACCAGGTAGGATCATACCAGCACTAACGCACCGGATCCCATAAGAACTCCGTAGTTAAGCATGCTTCGGCGAGAGTAGTACTAGAATGGGTGACCTCTTGGGAAGTCCTTGTGTTGCACCTTCTTTTATTTTTTGCATTTTTGCAACTTGTTTTAAATGGGGTAAATGCTTAATAATAACAAGAACAACGGTTCACTTAGCTAAATTCCTCTTTTGATAAATCAACGAATGTGAGAGTTTTTTAGCAAGGCGGAAGGAGAACGGGCTTTTCTTTTTCTGTTTAGTGCACTATTTGTCGATGGAAGTGTGGTCGGTAAGAATCTATATTAGAATAGATTGCGCAAGAGATACCAGGTGCGACAGTAGTACTAGGATGTGTGACCTCCTGGGAAGTCCTCGTGTTGCACCTACTTTTATTTTTCAGATTTTTGCAACTTATTTCAAACGGAGTAGAAGCGTGATAATAACAACAACTACGGTTCACTTAGCAAAATTCCTCTTGTGATAAATCAATGAATGTGAGAGTTTCTTAGCGAGCGGAATGAGAACGACCTTTTCTTGTTCTGTTTGGTGTACTGTTCGTCATTAAAACTTTGGTCGGTAAGAATGTATATAGGAATAGATTGCACATGATATACCAGGTCCAATCATTCTAGCACCAATGCACCGGATCCTATCAGAACTCCGCAGTTAATCCTGCTTGTGCGAGAGTAGTACTAGGATGGGTGACCTCCTGGGAAGGCCTTGTGTTCCACCTTCTTTTATTTTTCAGATTTTTACTAGTTATTTCAAACGAAGTAAAAGCGTGATAATAACAACAACAACGGTTCACTTAGCAAAATTCCTCTTGTGATAAATCAATGAATGTGAGAGCTTGTTAGCAGGTGGAATGAGAACGTACTTTTCTTATTCTGTTTGTTGTACTGTTCGTCGTTGAAAGTTTGATCGGTAAGAATGTATATCGGAATAGATTCTGCAAGAGATAGCAGGTGCGATCATACCAACTGTAATGCACCGTATCCCATCAGAACTCCGCAGTTAAGCGTGTTTGGGCGAGAGTAGTACTAGGATGGGTGATGTCTTGAGAAGTCCTCGTGTTTCACCTTTTTTTCTTTGTATATTTGGAACTTGTTTTAAACGAGGTAAAAGTGTAATATTAACAACAACAACGGTTCACTTAGCTAAAGTACTTTTTGAATAAATCAACGAATGTGAGAGTCTTTCAACGTGCAAGAATGAGAACGAGCTTTTCTTATTCTGTTTGGTGTAGTGTTCTTCGTTGAAAGTGTGGTCGGTAAGAATGTATATAGCAATAGTTTTCGCAAGAGATACCAGGCGTGATCATACCAGCACTAACACACCAGATCCCATAAGAACTCCGTTAAGCAGGCTTGGGCGAGAGTAGTACTTGGATGGGTGACCTCCTGGGAAGTCCTCGTGTTGCACCTTTTTTAATTTTTTGCTTTCTTGTAACTTCTTTTAAATGGAGTAAAAGCATGAAAATAACAACAGCAACGGTTCACTTAGTTAAATTCCTCTTGTGATAAATCAATGAATGCAAGAGTTTGTTAGCGGGCGGAATGAGAACGACCTTTTCTTGTTCTGTTTAGTGTACTGTTCGTCGTTGAAATTTTTGTTGGTAAGAATGTATATAGGAATAGATTGCGCAAGAGATACCAGGTCCAATCATTCTGGCACTAATGCACCGGATCCTATCAGAACTCCGCAGTTAATCGTGCTTGTGCGAGAGTAGTACTAGGATGGGTGACCTCCTGGGAAGGCCTCGTGTTCCACCTTTTTTTTATTTTTCAGATTTTTGCTAGTTATTTCAATTGGAGTAAAAGCGTGATAATGCCAACAACAATGGTTCACTTAGCAAAATTCCTCTTGTGATAAATCAATGAATGTGAGAGTTTGTTAGCGGGCGGAATGAGAATGTACTTTTCTTATTTTGTTTACTGTA
This sequence comes from Pachyrhizus erosus, assembly GCA_026544285.1. Taxonomy (NCBI): domain Eukaryota; kingdom Viridiplantae; phylum Streptophyta; class Magnoliopsida; order Fabales; family Fabaceae; genus Pachyrhizus; species Pachyrhizus erosus. The sequence continues at coordinate 68,933 of JAMLFT010000025.1, read as the reverse complement.
CTGTTCGTCGTTGAAAGTTTGGTCGGTAAGAATGTATATTGGAATAGATTGCGCAAGAGATAGCAGGTGTGATCATACCTGCAGTAATGCACCGTATCCCATCAGAAATCCGCAGTTAAGCGTGTTTGGGCGAGAGTAGTACTAGGATGGGTGACGTCCTGCGAAGTCCTCGCGTTTGACCTTTTTATTTTTATTTTTGCAACTTGTTTTAAACGAGGTAAAAGTGTAATATTAACAACAACAATGGTTCCCTCAGCTAAATTCCTCTTTTAATAAATCAACGAATGTGACAGTTTTTCAACGTGGCGGAATGAGAACGGGCTTTTCGTATTCTGTTTGGTGTAGTGTTCTTCGTTGAAAGTTTGGTCGGTAAGAATGTATATAGGAATAGTTTTCGCAAGAGATACCAGGCGCGATCATACCAGCACTAACACACTAGATCCCATAAGAACTCCGTTAAGCGTGCTTGGGCGAGAGTAGTACTGGGATGGGTGACCTCTTGGGAAGTCCTCGTGTTGCACCTTTTTTTATTTTTGTCATTTTTGCAACTTGTTTTAAAGGGGGATAAGCGTAAAAATAACAACAACAACGAGTCACTTAGCTAAATTGCTCTTTTTATAAACCAACGAAGATGAGAATTTGCTAGTGCGCGGAATGAGAATAGAGTTTTCTTGTTCTGTTTGGTGTACTGTTCGTCATTGAAAGTTTGGTCGGTAAGAATGTATATAGAAATAGATTGTGCAAGAGATATTAGGTGCGATCACACCAACACTAATGCACCGGATCCCATCAGAGCTCCGCAGTTAAGCGTGCTTGGGCGAGAGGAGTACTAGGATGGGTGACCCCCTAGTAAGTCCTCGTGTTGCACCTTTTTTTATTTTTGTCATTTTTGCAACTTGTTTTAAAGGGGGATAAGCGTAATAATAACAACAACAACGAGTCACTTATCTAAATTGCTCTTTTGATAAACCAACGAAGATGAGAGTTTGCTAGTGCGCGGAATGAGAATAGAGTTTTCTTGTTCTGTTTGGTGTACTATTCGTTGTTGAAAGTTTGGTCGGTAAGAATGTATATAGGAATAGATTGTGCAAGAGATATCACGTGCTGTCATACCAACACTAATGCATCGGATCCCATCGAAACTTCGAAGTTAAGCGTGCTTGGGCGAGAGTAGTATTAGGATGGCTGACCTCTTGGGAGGTCCTCGTGTTGCACCTTTTTGTATTTTTTGCATTTTTGCAGCTTGTTTTAAACGGGGTAAAAGCATAATAATAATAACAACAACGGTTCACTTAGCAAAATTCCTCTTTTGATAGATCAACGAATGTCAGAATTTTTTCGTGGGGCGGAATGAGAACGACCTTTTCTTGTTCTGTTTGGTGTATTGTTCGTCGTTGAAAGTTTGGTCAGTAAGAATGTATATAGGAATACATTGCCCAAGAGATACCAGGTGCAATCATACCAGCACTAATGCACCGGATCCCATCACAACTCTGCAGTTAAGCGTGCTTGGGCGATAGTAGTATTGGGATGGGTGACCTCCGGGGAGGTCTTCGTGTTGCACCCTCTTTTATTTATCGGATTTTTGCAACTTATTTTAAACTGAGTAAAAGCGTGATAACAACAACAACAATGGTTCACTTAGCAAAATTCCTCTTGTGATAAATCAACGAATGTGAAAGTTTGTTAGAGGGCAGAATGCGAACGGACTTTTCTTGTTCTGTTTAGTGTACTATTTGTTGTTGAAAGTTTGGTCGGTAACAATGTAGATTTGAATAGATTCGCAAGAAATACTGGGTGTGATCATACCAGCAGTAATGCACCGGATCCTATCAGAACTCCGCAGTGAAGTGTGCTTGGGCGAGAGTAGTACTAGGATCAGTGACCTCGTGAGAAGTCCTCGTGTCACACCTTTTTTTATTTTTGTCATTTTTGGAACTTGTTTTAAACAGGGTAAAAGCGTAATAATAACAACAACAAAGGTTCACTAAGCTAAATTCCCCTTTTGATAAATCAAGGAATGTGAGACTTTGTTAGTGGGCGGAATGAGAACGAAGTTTTCTTGTTCTATTTGGTGTATTGTTAGTCATTGAAAGTTTGGTCGTTAAGAATGTATATAGGAATAGATTGCCCAAGAGATACAAGGTGCAATCATAACAGCACTAACCAACTGGATCCCATCAGAACTTCGTGGTTAAGCGTGTTTGGGCGACAGTAGTATTAGGATGGGTGACCTCTTGGGAAGTCCTCATGTTGCACCTTTTTTTCCTATTTTAATTTTTTTTTATTTCTCCAACTTGTTTTAAAAGGGGTAAAACCGTAATAATAACAACAACAACGATTCACTTAGCTAAATTCCTCTTTTGATAAATCAACGAATGTTAGAGTTTTTTAGTGGGGCGGAATGAGAACGGGTTTTTCTTGTTCTGTTTGGTGTACTGTTCTTCATTGAAAGTTTGGTCGGTAAGAATGTATATTGGAATAGACTGCGCAAGAGATACCAGGTGCGATCATACCAGCACTAACGCATCGGATCCCAACAGAACTTCGTAGTTGAGCATGCTTGGGCGAGAGTAGGATTAAGATGGGTGGCCTCCTAGGAAGTCCTCGTGTTGCACCTTTTTTTATTTTTTGTATTGTTGTAACTTGTTTTAAACAAGGAAAAAGTGTAATAATAACAACAACAACGATTCACTTAGCTAAATTCTGCTTTTGATACATCAACGATTGTGAGAGTTTTTTAGCGGGGTGGAATGAGCACAGGTTTTTCTTGTTTTGTTTGGTGTACTGTTCGTCGTTGAAAGTTTGGTCGGTAAGGATGGATATAGGAATAGATTGCGCAAGAGATACCAGGTGTGATCATACCAGCACTAATGCACCGGATCCCATTAGAAATCCGCAGTTAAGCATGCTTGGGAGAGAGTAGTACTAGGATGGGTGGCCTCCTGGAAGTCCTCGTGTTGCATCTTTTATTATTTTTTCTATTTTTGCAACTTATTTTAAACGGGGTAAAAGTGTAATAATAACAACAATAACAGTGGACTTAGCTAAATTCGTCTTTTGATAAATCAATCAATGTGAGATTTTTTTAGCGGGACGGATTGAGAACGGGCTTTTCTTGTTTTGTTTGGTGTACTGTTCGTCGTTGAAAGTTTGGTTGGTAAGAATGTATATAGGAATATGATGCCCAAGAGATACCAGGTGCGATCATACCAACTGTAATGCACCGTATCCCATCAGAACTCCGCAGTGAAGCATGCTTAGGCGATAGTTGTCCTAGGATGCGTGACCTCCTGGGAAGTACTCGTGTTGCACCTTTATTTCCTTTTTTGATTTTTTACTTTTTTCCAACTTGTTTTCAACGGGGTAAAAGCATAATAATAATAACAACAACAAGTCAGTTAGTAAAATTCCTCTTTTGATAAATCAACGAATTTCAGAGTTTTTTAGCGGGGCGGAATAAGAATAGGTTTTTCTTGTTCTATTTGGTGTACTGTTCGTCGTTGAAAGTTTGGTCGGTAAGAATGTATATAGGAATACATTGCCCAAGAGATACCAGGTGCGATCATACCGACACTAATGCACCGGATCCCATTAGAACTCCGCAGTTAGGCGTGCTTGAGCGATACTAGTACTAGGATGAGTGGCCTCTTGGGAAGTTCGCATGTCGTACCTTTTTTTATTTTTTGTATTTTTGAAACTTGCTTTAAACGGGGTAAAAGTGTAATAATAAGAACAACAATGGTTCACTTAGCTAAATTCCTGTTTTGATAAATCAATGAATGTGAGAGTTTTTTAGCAGGGTGGAATGAGAACACGCTTTTCTTGTTCTGTTCGGTGTACTGTTCGTCATTGAAAGTTTGGGCGGTAAGAATGTATATAGGAATAGATTGCGCAAGAGATACCATGTGCGATCATACCAGCACTAATGCACCGGATCCCATGAGAACTGTGTAGTTAAGCGTGCTTGGGCGATTGTAGTACTAGGATGGGTGACCTCCTAGGAAGTCGTCGTGTAGCACCTTTTTTTAATTTTTTAATTTTTTGCTTTTTTCCCGATTGTTTTAAACAGGGTAAAAGCGTAATAATAATAACAACAACGATTCACTTAGCTAAATTCCTCTTTTGATAAATCAACGAATGTAAGAGTTTTTTAGAGGGGCGGAATGAGAACGGGCTTTTCTTGTTCTGTTTGGTGTACTGTTCGTCGTTGAAAGTTTGGTAGGTAAGAATTTAGATACCAATAGGTTGTGCAAGAGATACCAAGTGCAGTTATACCAGAACTAATGCACCGGATCCCATCAAAACTCCACAATTAAGCGTGCTTGGGCGAGAGTAGTACTAGGATCGGTTACGTCCTGCAAAGTCCTCGTGCTGCACCATTTTTTTATTTTTCACATTTTTTCGACTTATTTTAAACGAAGTAAAACCATGATAATAACAACAACAATGGTTCACTTAACTAAATTCCTCTTGTGATAAATCAACGAATGTGAGAGTTTGTTAGCAGGCGAAATGATAACAGGTTTTTCTTGTTTTGTTTGGTGTACTATTCGTCGTTGAAAGTTTGGTCGGTAAGAATGTATATAGGAATAGATTGCACAAGAGATACCAAGTGCGACCATACCCACACTAACGCCTCGGATCCCATAAGAACAATGTAGTTAACCGTGCTTGGGCGAGTGGGCTACGGGGATGGGAAACCTCCTGGGAAGTGCTCATGTTGCACCTTTTTTTATGTTTCTCATTTTTGCAACTTATTTTAAAAGGAGTAAAAGCGTAATCATAACAACAACAACAGTTCACTTAACTATATTCCTCTTGTGATAAATCAATGAATGTGAGAATTTTTTATCGGGTGGAATCAGAACGAATTTTTCTTGTTCTGTTTGGTGTATTGTTCTTCATTGAAAGTTTGGTCGATAAGAATGTATATAAGAATAGATTGCGCAAGAGCTACCAGGTATGATCATACCAGCACTAATGCATCGGATCCCATTAGAACTCCACAGTTAAGCGTGCTTGGGAGAGAGTAGTACTTGGATGGGTGACCTCCTAGAAAGTCCTCGTGTTGCACCTTTTTTTGTTGTCGTATTTTACAACTTATTTTAAACGGGGTAAAAGCGTAATAATAAGAATAACAATGGGTGACTTAAATAAATTCCTCTTGTGATAAATCAACGAATGTGAGAGATTTTTAGCGAGGCGGAATGAGAACGGATTTTTCTTATTCTGTTTGGTGTACTGTTCGTCGTTGAAAGTTTGGTCGGTAAGAATGTATATAAGAATAGATTGCGCAAGAGATACCAGGTGCAATCATACCAACACTAATGCACCGAATCCCATCAGAACTCCGTAGTTAAGCGTGCTTGGGAGAGAGTAGTACTAGGATGGGTGCCCTTCTAGAAAGTCCTCGTGTTGCACCTCTTTTTATTTTTTGCTTTTTTGCAACTTATTTTAAACGGGGTAAAAGCGTAATAATAACAACAACAATGGTTGACTTAGCCAAATGCCTCTTATGATAAATCAACGAATGTGAGAGTTTTTTAGCTGGGCGGAACGAGAACAAATTTTTCTTGTTCTGTATGTTGTACTGTTCGTCGTTCAAAGTTTTGTAGGTAAGAATGTATATACGAATAGATTGCGCAATAGATACCAAGTTCGATCATACCAGAACTAGTGCACTGGATCCCATCAAAACTCCACAATTAAGCGTGCTTGGGTGAGACTAGTACTAGGATAGGTGACCTCCTACAAAGTCCTCGTGTTGCACCTTTTTTTTATTTTTTGCATTTTGCAACTTATTTTAAATGAGGTAAAATTGTCATAAAAACAATAACAAGGATTCACTTAGGTAAATTCCTGTTGTGATAAATCAACGAATGTGAGACTTTTTTAGCGAGGCAGAATGAGAACGGATTTTTCTTGTTCTATTTGGTGTAATGTTCGTCGTTCTATGTTTGGTCGGTAAGAATGTATATAGCAATAGATTGTGCTAGAGATACCAGGTGCGAGGATACTAGCACTAATGCACCGGATCCCATCAAAAATCTGCAGTTAAGAGTGTTTGGGAGAGACTAGCAGTAGGATGGGTAACCTCTTGGAAAGTCCTCGTGTTGCACCTTTTATTTTTTGCATTTTACAACTTATTTTAAACGGGGTCAAAGTGTAATAATAACCACAACAAGGTTTCACTTAGCTAAATTCCTCTTGTGATAAATCAACGGATGTGAGAGTTTGTCAACAGACTGAATCAAAACGGGCTTTTCTTGTTCTATTTGGTATATTCTTCGTCGTTGAAAGTTTGGTTGGTAAGAAAGTATATAGGTATAGATTGCGTAAGAGATACCAAGGGCAATCATACCAACATTAATGCATCGGATCCCATTAGAACTCCACAATTAAGAGTGTTTGGGCGATAGTAGTACTAGGATGGGTGACCTCCTGCGAAGTCCTCGTGTTACACCTTTTTTTATTTTTTTTATTTTTGCAACTTATTTCAAACAGAGGAAAAGCGTGATAATACCAACAACAACGGTTCACTTAGCTAAATTCCTCTTGTGATAAATCAACGAATGTGAGAGATTGTCAGCGGGCGGAATGAGAACGGGCTTTTCTTGTTCTATTTGGTATATCGTTCGTCGTTGAATGTTTGGTCAGTAAGAATGTATATAGGAATAGATTGCACAAGAGATACCGAGTGCGATCATCCTAGAACTAATGCATCGGATCCCATCAAAACTTCACAGTTAAGCGTGCTTGGGCGAGAGTAGTACTAGCATGGGTGACCTCCTGGGAAGTCCTCGTGTTGCATCTTTTTATATTTTTCGCATTTTTGAAACTTATTTTAAACAGAGTAGAACCGTAGTAATAACAACAAGAATGATTCACTTAGCTAAATTCCTCTTGTGATAAATTAACGAATGTGAGAGTTTTGTAGCTTGGCGGAATGAGAACGGGCTTTTCTTGTTCTGTTTGGTGTACTGTTCATCGTTGAAAGTTTGGTAGGATAGAATGTATATAACAATAGATTACACAACAGACACTAGGTGCAATCATACCTGCACTAATGCACCGTATCCCATAAAAACTCCACACTTAAGCGTACTTGGGCGAGAGTAGCACTAGGATGCGTGATCTCCAGGGAAGTCCTCGTGTTGCACCCATTTTATTTTTTGCATTTTTGCAACTTATTTTAAACGGGATTAAAGCGTAATAATAACAACAACAACGATTCACTTAGCTAAATTTCTCTTGTGGTAAATCAACGAATGTGAGAGTTTTTTAGCGGGACGGAATGAGAACGAATTTTTCTTGTTCTATCTGGCGTATTGTTCATCGTTGAAAGTTTGGTCGGTAAGAATGTATAGAGGAATAAATTGCGTAAGAGATACCAAGTTTGATCATACCAGAACTAATGCACCGGATCCCATCAAAACTTCACGGTTAAGCGTGCTTGGGCGAGAGTAGTACTAGCATGGGTGATCTCATGGGAAGTCCTTGTGTTTCACCCTTTTTAATTTTCTGCATTTTTGCAACTTATTTTAAACATAGTAAAAGCATAATAATAACAACTACAATGGTTGATTTATGTAAATTCCCATTCTGATAATTCAACTAATGTGAGAGTTTTGCAGCGAGGTAGAATGAGAACAAAGTTTTCTTGTTGTGTTTGGTGTATTGTTCGTCGTTGAAAGTTTGGTCGGTAAGAATGTATATTGCAATAGATTGCGCAACAGATACCAGGTGCGATCATACCAGCATTAATGCACTGGATCCCATTAGAACTCCACAGTTAAGAGTGCTTGGACGAGAGTAGCATTAGGATGGGTGACCTCTTGGAAAGTCCTCGTGTTGTACCTTTTTCTATTTTTTGCATTTTTGCAAGTTTTGTTAAACGGAGTAAAGGCGTTGTAATAACCGCAACAACGGTTCACTTAGCTAAATTCGTCTTGTGATAAATCAATGAATGTGAGAGTTTTGTAGCGGGGTAGAATGAGAACGGGCATTTCTTGTTTTTTTCGGTGTAGTATTCGTCGTTTAAAGTTTGGTCGGTAAGAATGTATATAGTAATAGATTGTTCAATAGATACCAGGTGCGACCATACCAGCACTAATGCACCGGATCCCATTAGAACTCCGTAGTTAAGCGTACCTGGACGATAGTAGTACTAGGATGGGTAACCTCATGGAAAGTCCTCGCGTTGCACCTTTTTTTATTTTCTGCATTTTTGTAACTTATTTTAAACAGAGTAAAAGCGTAATAATAATAATAAGAACAATTCATTTAGCTAAATTCATCTTGTGCTAAATCAACGAATCTGAGAGTTTTGTAGTGTGGCGGAATAAGCACGCGCTTTTCTTATTTTGTTTGATGTATTGTTCGTCGTTCAAGGTTTGGTTCCTACTCATGTATATAGTAATGAATTGCGCAAGAGAGACTAGGTGCGATCATACCAGCTCAAAAACATCGGATGCCATCAGAACTTTGTAGTTAAGCGTGCTTGGGCGAGAGTAGTTTTAGGATGGGTGACCTCTCGGGAAGTCCTCGTCTTGTAGCTTTTTTTATTTTTTTCATTTTTGCAACTTATTTTAAACAGAGTAAAGGCGTAATAATAACCACAACGACGATTCTCTTAGCTAAATTCCTCTTGTGATAAATCAACGAATGTGAGAGTTTTGTAGCGGGGCAGAATGAGAACGGGTTTTTCTTGTTTTGTGCGGTGTAGTGTTCTTTGTATAAAGTTTGGTTGGTAAGAATGTATATGATAATAGATTGCTCAATAGATACCAGGTGTGACCATACCAGCACTAACGCACCGGATCCCATGAGAACTTCGTAGCTAAGCGTACCGGATGAGAGTAGTACTAGGATGGGTAACCTCATGGAAAGTCCTCGCGTTGAGATTTTTAGCGAGGCGGAATGAGAACAGATTTTTCTTGTTCTGTTTGGTGTACCGTTCGTCGTTGACAGTTTGGTCGGTAAGAATGTATATAGGAATAGATTGCGCAAGAGATACCAAGTGTGAACATACCTGCACTAATGCACCGGATCCCAACAGAACTCCGCAGTTAAGTGTGCCTGGGAGAGAGTAATACTACGATGGGTGACCTCCTGGGAAGTCCTCGTGTTGCACCTTTTTTTATTTTTTTCATTTTTGCAACTTATTTTAAACAGAGTACAAGCGTGATAATAACAACAACAACGACTCACGTAGCTAAATTCCTCTTGTGATAAATCAACGATTGTGAGAGTTTGTTAGCGGACGGAATGAGAACAGGATTTTCTTGTTCTGTTTGGTATATTGTTCATCGTTGAAAGTTTGGTCGGTAAGAAAGTATATAGGAATAGATTGCGCAAGAGGTACCAAGGGCAATCATACCATCACTAATGCACTGGATCTAATAAGAACTCCTCAATTAAGCGTGCTTGGACGAGAGCAATACTAGGATGGGTGACCATTTGGAAAGTCCTCGTGTTGCACCTTTTTTTGTTTTTTTCATTTTGCAACTTATTTTAAATGGAATAAAGCGTCATAATAATAATAAGAACAATTCATTCAACTAAATTCATCTTGTGATAAATCAACGAATCTGAGAGTTTTGTAGCGTGGCAAAATAAGCACGAGCTTTTCTTATTTTGTTTGATGTATTGTTCATCGTTTAAAGTTTGGTTCCTAATCATGTATATAGTAATGGATTGCGTAAGAGATATCAAGTGCGATCAAACCAACACTAATGCACCGGATCCTATCGGAACTCCACAGTTAAGCGAGCTTGGGCGAGAGTAGTACTAGGATTGGTGATCTCTTGGGAAGTCGTCGTGTTGCACCTTTCTTTATTTTCTGTATTTTTATAATTTGTTTTAAACGGAGTATAAGTGAAATAATAACAACAAGAATAACTTAGTTAGCTAAATTCCTCTTGTGATAAATCAACGAATGTGAGAGTTTTGTAGCGAGGCGGAATGAGAACGAGCTTATCTGGTTTTGTTTGATGTATTGTTCGTCGTTGAATGTTTGGTGGGTAAGAATGTATATGATAATAGATTGCATAAGAGTTATCATATGCGATCATACCCACACTAATGCACCGAATTCCATAATAACTTCGTACTTAAGCTTGCTTTGGCGAGAGGAGTACTAACATGGGTGACCTCTTAGGAAGTCCTCGTGTTGCCACTTTTTTTATTTTCCATATTTTTGTAATTTATTTTAAACGGAGTAAAAGTTTAATAATAACAAGAAAAACAATTCAGTTAGCTAAATTTCTCTTCTGATAAATCAACCAATGTCAATGTTTTGTAGCGGGGCAGAATGAGAATGGGCTTTCCTTGTTTTGTTTGATGTACAGTTCATCGTTGAATGTTTGGTCAGTAAGAATGTATATGGTAATAAAATATGCAATAGAAATCAGGTGCGATCATACCAACACTAATGCACCGGATCCCATTAGAACTCCGCAGTTAAGCGTGCTTGCACGAGACTAGTACTAGCATGGGTGACCTCCTAGGAAGTCCTTGTGTTGCACCTTTTTTTATTTTCCACATTTTTGCAATTTATTTTAAATGGAGTAAAAGTGTCATAATAACAACAACAATAATTCAATTAGCTAAATTTTGCTTATGATAAATCAACAAATGTGAGAGTTTTGTATAGGGGCAGAATCAGAACGAGCTTTTCTCGTTTTGTTTGATGTACTGTTCGTCGTCGAAAGTTTGGTGGGTAAGAATGTATATGATAATAGATTGCATAAGAGATATCAGGTGCGATCATACCCGTACTAATGCATCGGATTCCATGATAACTCCGTACTTAAGCTTGCTTGGGCGAGAGTAGTACTAGCATGGGTGACCTCCTAGGAAGTCCTCGTGTTGCAACTTTTTTTATTTTTTGTATTTTTTCAATTTATTTTAAATGGAGTAAAAGTGGAATATTAACAACAACCACAATTCAGTTAGCTAAATTCCTCTTGTGATAAATCAACAAATGTGAGAGTTTTGTTGCGGGTCCGAATGGGAACGAGATTATTTTGTTTTATTTGATGTCATGTTCCTCGTTGAAAGTTTGGTTGGGAAGATTGTATATAGTAATAGATTACGCCTGAGATATCAAGTCTGATGATACCGACACTAATGCACTGGATCCCATTAGAACACCGCAATTAAGCTTGCTTGGGCTAGAGTATTACTAGGATCGATGACATCTTTGGAAGTCCTCATGTTGCGACTTTTTTTATTTTTTCATTTTTGAAATTTGTTTTAAACAAAGTAAAAGAGCAATAATAAAGTTAACAATTTAGTTAGCTAAATTCCACTTGTGATAAATTAACAAATGTAACAGTTTTGTAGCATGGCGGAATGAGAATGAGATATTTTTTGTTTTGTTTGATGTATTGTTCGTCGTTGAAAGTTTGTTCGTAAGAATGTATATAGTAATAGATCGCACATGAGATATTAGGTGCGATCATAGCAACAGTAATGCACCAGATCGCACCAGAACTCCGTAGTTAAGCGTGGTTTGGCAATAGTAGTACTAAGATGGGTGACTTCCTTGGAAGTCCGCGTGTTGTTGCTTTTTTTGTTGTCCGCATTTTTGAAATGTATTTAAATGGATGAAAAGTGTAATAATAAAAATAAAAATTTAGTTAGTTAAATTCCACTTCTGATAAATCAAAAAATCTTAGAGTTTTGTACCAAGACGGAATGAGAACGAGCTGTTTTTTTTTCTTTTGTTTGATGTATTATTTGTAGTTGAAAGTTTGGTTGGTAAGAATCTTTATAGTAATAGATTGTGCAAGAGATATCTAGTGTGATCATATCAACACTAATGCACTAGATCCCATTTGAAATATTCAATTAAGCTTGCTTGGGCGAGAGTAGTACTAGGTTGGGTGACCTCCTAGTAAATCCTCGTGTTGCACCTTTTTTATTTTTTGCATTTTTGCAATTTATTTTAACCGGAGTAAAAGTGTAAGAATGTACATAGTAATAGATTGTGCAAGACATATGAGGGGCGACCATACCACCATTAATACGTTGGACTCCATCATAACTCCACAGTTAAGCGTGCTTGGGGAAGAGTAGTACTAGGATTGGTGACCTCTTGTGAAGTCCTCGTGTTGCACCTTTTTTTATTTTGTATTTTTACAATTTATTTTAAACAAAGTGCAAGTGTGATAATAGTAATAACAATTATGTTAGCTAATTTCCAGATGTGATAAATCAACAAATGTGGGGGTTTTGTAGCGGGGAGAAATGAGAACTGTCTTTGTTTGTTGTGTTTGATGTACTGTTCATCGTTGAAAGTTTGGCTGGTAGGAATGTATAAAGTAATTGATTGCGTAAGAGAAAGTAGGTGTGACTATACTAGCACTAATGCACCGGATCCCATCAAAACTGCGCAGTTAAGCATGCTTGGGCGAGAGTAGTACTATGATGGGTGACCTCTTTTGAGGTCCTCGTGTTACACCTTTTTTATTTTTTGCATTTTTGAAATTCAAGTTAAACAGATTAAAAGTGTATTAATAAAAATACCTATTCAATTACTAAATTTCGCTTGTGGTAAATCAACAAATGTGAGAATTTTGTAGTAGGAAGGAAAAAGAATGGGGCTTTTTTGCTTTATTTGATGTACTGTTAGTCGTTGGAAAATTGGTCAGTAAGAATCTATATAGTAATAGATTGTGCAATAGATATCAGGTGGGATCATAACGGTAGCAATCCACCGGATCCCATCAGAACTCCGCAGTTAAGCGTGCTTGGCTGAAAGTAATACAATGATGGGTGACCTCTTAGGAAGTCCTCGCGTTGCACCTTTTTTTATTTTCAGCATTTTGGGAATTTATTTAAACAGAGTAAAATTGTAATATTAAAAATAATAATTCAGTTAGCTAAATTCCACTTGTGTTAAATCAACAAATGTGAGAGTTTTGTAGCAGGGCGAAATGAGAACAAGGTTTTTTTGTTTTGTTTCATAGACTGTTCGTCGTGGAATGTTTGATCGGTAAAAATGTACATACTAATAGATTGCACAAGAGATTTGAGGTGCGATCATTCCAACACTCATGCATCGGATCCCATCAGAACTTAGTTGTTAAGCGTGCTTGGGCGAGAGTAGTAATCGGATTGGTGACCTCTTGTGAAGTCTTCGTGTTGCACCATTTTTTATTTTATGCATTTTTGTAATATATTTTCAACGGAGTAAAAGTGTAATAATAATAATCACAATTCAGTTAGCTAAATTTCACTTGTGATAAATCAAGAAATGTGTGTGTTTTGTAGAGCGGCAGAAAGAGAATGGGCAATTTTTGTTTTGTTTTTTGTATTATTCGTCGTTGAATGTGTGGTGGGTAAGAATATCTATAGTAATATGTTACGCAAGAGATATCACCAGTAGTAATGTACCGGATCCCATCAAAACTCTACAGTTAAGCGTGCTTGGGCAAGAGTAATACTAGGATGGGTGACCTCAAAGGAAATCCTCTTGTTGCACCTTTTTTATTTTCCGCATTTTTGAAATTTATTTTAAATGGAGTAAAGGTGTATTAATAATAATAACAATTCAGTTAGCTAAATTCCACTTGTGATAAATTAACAAATATGAGAGTTTTGTAGCGGGGTAGAATGAGAACGAGCTTTTGTTTTTTTGTTTGATGTACTATTCGTCGTTGAAATTTCATTGGTAATAATGTATATAGTAATAGATGGTGCAATAGATATCTGGCGCGATGAAACTATAACTAATGAATTGGATCCCATCAGAACTCTATAGTTAAGTGTGCTTTGGCAAGAGTAGTACTAGGATGGGTGATTTCCTGGGAAGTCCTCGTGTTGCCCCTTTTATTATTTTTCACATGTTTGAAATTTCTTTTAAACAGAGTAAAAGTGTAATAATAATAATTACAATTCAGTTAGCTAAATTCCACTTGTGATGAATCAACAAATGTGAAAGTGTTGTAGTGGGGTAGAATGAGAACATGCTTTTTTTTTGTTTTGTTTGATGTACAGTTTGTCATTGAAAGTTTGGTCGGTAAGAATGTATATAGTAATAGATTACTCAAGAGATATCAGGTGTGATCATATCAGCACTAATGCATCGGATCGCATCAAAACTCCACATTTAAGTATGCTTGGGCGAGAGTAGTAGTAGGATGGTTGACCTTCTGCGAAGTCCTCGTGCTGTACCTTTTTTTATTTTTTGTTTTTTTGCAATATCATTTAAACATAGTAAAAGTGTAATAATAATAATAAAAATTTTGTTAGCTAAATTTGAATTATGATAAATCAGCAAATGTGAGAGTTTTCTAGCGGGGTGGAATGAGAACAGGTTTTTTTTGTTTTGTTTGATAGACTGTTCATTATTTAAACTTTGGTCGGTAAGAATGTATATAGTAAAATATTACGCAAGAAATATCGGGTGCGATCATACCAGCAGCAATGCACCGAATCCCATCTAAACTCCATAGTTCAACGGGCTTGGGGGAGAATAATATTAGGATCGGTGACCTCTTGGGAAGTCCTTGTGTTGCACCTTTTTTTTTTATTTTCTACATTTTTGCAATTTATTTTAAACGGAGTAAAAGTGTAATAATAAAAACAACAATTTAGTTATCTAATTTTCATTTGTGGTAAATCAACAAATGTGAGAGTTTATAGGAGGCCAGAATGAGAACGAGCTTTTCTTGTTTTGTTTGACATTTTGTTCTCATTTAAAGTTTTGTCGAAAAGCATGTATATCGACATAGATTGTGCAAGAGATATCATGTGCGATCATACTAGCACTAATGACCTGGATCCTATCAGAACTCCGCAGTTAAGCGTGCTTGTGCGATAGTAGTATCAGGACGGGCAACCTCGTTCGAAGTCCTTATGTTGCACCTTTTTTATTTTTCGTATTATTGGAATTTAATTTAATTGGAGTAAAAGTGTAACAATAATAAAAACAATTTAGTTATGCAAATTCAACTTGTGATAAATTAACAAATGTGAGAGTTTTGTAGTAGGGAGGAATGAGGACCGACTTTTTTTCTTTTGTTTGATGTACTGTTTGTTGTTGAAAGTGTGGTCAGTAAGAATGTTTATAATACTAGATTGTGCAAGAGATATCAGGGGCGATCATACCAACACTAATGCATCGAATCCCATTTGAACTTCATAGTTCAACGTGCTTGCACAAGCGTAGTACTAGGATGGGTGACCTCTGGCGAAGTCCTTGTGTTGCGCCTTTTTTTATTTTCTTTATTTTTTCACTTTATTCGAAACGGTATAAAAGTATAATAATAACAATTACAATTCAGTTAGCTAAATTCCACTTGTGATAAATCAACAAATGTGAGAGTATTGTAGCGGGACAAAATGAGAACAGGCTTTTTTTGGTTATTTTGATGTAATGCTCGTAGTTGAAAGTTTGGTAAGCAAGATTGTATATAGTAATAGATTTCGCAAGAGATATCAGGGGCGATCATACCACCTCTAATGCATCGGATCCCATTAGTACTCTGTAGTTAAGCATGCTTGGCCGAGAGTAGTATTAGGATAGGTGACCTCTTGGGAAGTCTTCTTGTTGCACCTATTTTTATTTTCTACATTTTTGTAATTTATTTTAAACGGAGTAAAAATATAATAATAACAATTATTCAATTAGCTAAATTCAACTTGTGATAAATCAACAAATGTGAAAGTTTTCTAGCAAGGTTGAAGGGGAACAAACTTTTTTTGTTTTATTTGATGTATCGTTCGTCGTTGAAAGTTTGGTTGGTAAAAAAACATATAGTAATAGATTGCGCATGAGATATCAGGTGCTATCATACCAGCAGTAACACACTGGATCCAATTAGAACTTCGTAGTTAAGCGTGCTTGGGCGAGAGTAGTATGAGGATTGGTGACCTCTTGGGAAGTTCTCGTGTTGCACCCTTTTTTTCGCATTTTTAAAATTTATTTAAAATGGAGTAAAAGTGTAATTATAATAATAACAATTCAGTTTACTAAATTCCACTTGTGATAAATAAACAACTGTGAGAGTTTTGTAGCGGGGTAGAATAAAAACAAGCTTTTTTCGTTTTGTTTGATGCATTGTTTGTCGTTGAAATTTTGGTTGATAAGAATGCATATACTAATAGATTGCGCAAAAGATATCAGGTGCGGTCATACCAGCACTAATGCACCGAATTCCATTAGAACTCCGCAATTAGGCATGCTTGGCTTAGAGTAGTACTAGGATGGGAGATTTCTTGGGAAGTCCTCGTGTTGCACCTTTTTTATTTTCCGCATTTTTACAATTTATTTAAAACAAAGTAAATGTGTAATAATAATAATCACCATTCAGTTAGCTAAATTCCACTTGTGATAAATCAATAAATGTGAGAGTTTTGTAGTAGGACGGAATAAGAAGATACTTTTTTTGTTTTGTTTGATGCATTGTTTATCATTGAAAGCTTGGTGGGCAACAATGTATATAGTAATAAATTGTGCAAGAGATATCGTGTGCAATCATACCAACACTAATGCTCCAAAGCCCATCAAAACTCCACAATTAAGCGTGTTTGGGCGAGACTAGTACTAGGATGGGTGACCTCTTGCGAAGCCCTCTTGTAGCACCTGTTTTGATTTTTTGTTTGTTTGCAATTTATTTTAAACTGAGTAAAACTGTAATAATAACAATAACAATTCAGTTAGCTAAATTCCACTTGTGATAAATCAATAAATGTGAGAGTTTTGTTGCATGGAGCAATGAGAACAAGGTTTTTTTCTTTTGTTTGATGTGCTATTTGTCGTTAAAAGTTTGGTTGGTAATAATGTGTATAGTAATAGATTATGCAAGATATACCAGGGACAATCATAACAGTTGTAATCCCCCAAATCCCATCAGAACTCCGTAATTAAGCATGCTTGGCTGAAAGTAGTACTAGGATGGGTGACCTCCTTGGAAGTCCTCGTGTTGGACCTTCTTTTATTTTCTGTATTTTTGGAAATTATTTTAAACAGGGTGAAAGTGTAATAATAAAAATAACAATTGAGTTAGCTAAATTTCACTTGTGATAAATCAACAAATGTGAGAGTTTTGTAGCAGGGCGGAATGAGAACACGGTTTTTTTGTTTTGTTTCATAGACAATTCGTCGTTGAATGTTTGATCTATAAAAATGTATATAGTAATAGATTACGCAATAGATTTAAGGTTCGATCATACCATCACTCATGCATCGGATCCCATCAGGACTCTGTAGTTAACCGTGCTTGGGCGAGAGTAGTACTCGGATGGGTGACCTCTTGTGAAGTCTACCTGTTGCACCTTTTTTTATTTTCTGCATTTTTGCAATTTATTTTAAATAAAGTAAAAGTGTAATAACATTTCAGTTAGCTAAATTCCATTTGTGATGAATCAACAAATGTGAGAGTTTTGAAGTGTGGCAGAAAGAGAACGGGTATAGTTATAGGTAAGAATGTATATAGTTATAGATTGCGCAAGAGATATCAGATGCGATCATACCATCATTAATGCACCAGATCGCATCAAAACTCCACAGTTAAGCGTGCTTGGGCAAGAGTAGTACTAGTGTGGGTGACCTCTTACGAAGCCCTCGTGTTGCACCTTTTTTTATTTTTTGCCTTTTTGCAATTTATTTTAAACGAAATAAAAGGTTAATAATAATAGTAACAATTTAGTTAACTAAATTCCACTTGTGATAAATCAATAAATGTGAGAGTTTTGTAGCAGGATAAAATAAGAACAGACTTTTTTGTTTTGTTCGATGCATTGTTTATCGTTCAAAGCTTGGTCGACAAGAATGTATATAATAATAGATTGTGCAAGAGATATCATGTGTGATCATTCCAACACTAATGCTCGAGAGCCCATCAGAAGTCCACAATTAAGCGTGTTTGGCTGAAAGTAGTACTAGGATAGGTGACCTCCTAGGAAGTCCTTGTGTTGCACCTTTTTTATTTTCTGCATTTTTCAAATTTATTTTAAACAGAGTAAAAGTGGAATAATAAAAATAATAATTTAGTTAGCTTAATTGCACTTGTAATAAATCAACAAATGTAAGAGTTTTGTAACGGGGCGGAATAAGAACAAGGTTTTATTGTTTTGTTTGATAGAGTATTCGTCGTTGAAAGTTTGGTCAGTAAAAATCTACATCATAATAGATGGCGCCAGAGATTTGAGGTGCAATCATACCATCACTCATGCACCGGATCCCATCAAAACTCCGTATTTAAGCGTGCTTGGGTGAGAGTAGTACTCAGATGGGTGACCTCTTGTGAAGTCTTCGTGGTGCATCTTTTTTTATATTTTGTATTGTTGCAATTTATTTTAAACTGAGTGAAAATCTAATGATAATAATAATAATTCAGTTAGCTAAATTCCACTTTTGATAAACAAACAAATGTGAGACTTTTATTGCAAGGCGGAATGTGAACAGGTTTTTTTTGTTTTTTTTAATGTACTCTTCATCGTTGAAAATTTGGTCGATAAGAATGTTTACAGTAATAGATTATGCAACAAATATCACGTGCGATCATACTAGTAGCAATGCACCAGATCCCATCAAAACTTCATAGTTAAGCATGCTTGGGCGAGAGTAGTACCAGGATGGGTGACCTCTTGGGAAGTCCTTATGTTGCACCTTTTTCATTTTTTTCATTCTTGCAATTTCTTTGAAACAAATTAAAAGTGTAATAATAATAATAACAATTTAGTTAGCTAAACTCCACTTGTGATAAATCGACAAATGTGAGAGTTTTGTAGCTGGGCAAAATAAGAACGGGCTTTTGTTTATTTGTATGATGTACTGTTTATCATTAAGAGTTTGGTAGGGAAGCATGTATATAGTAATAGATAGCAAAGGAGATATCAGGTACGATCAAACCAGAACTAATGACTGAATCAGATCAGAACTCTATAATTAAGCGTGCTTGAGCGAGAGTAGTACTAGGATGGGTGACCTCTTGGAAAGTCCTCGTGTTGCACCTTTTTTTATTTTTCACATTTTTGCAACTTTTTTTAAACAGAGTAAAAGCGTAATAATAACCACAACAACAGTTCACTGAGCTAAATTTCTCTTGTGATAAATCGTTGAATGTGAGAGTTTTGTAGCGGGGGGGGGGGGATGAGAACGGGCTTTTCTTGTTCTGTTTGGTGTACTGTTTGTCGTTGAAAGTTTGGTTGGTAAGAATGTATATAGTACTAGATTGCCCAAGAGATATTAGGTACGATCATACCAGAACTAATGTACTGGATCCCATCAAAACTCTGCAGTTAAGCGTGCTTCGGCGAGAGTCGTACTAAGATGGGTGACCTAGTTTGAAGTCCTTGTGTTAAATCAGAACCAACTTTTTTTCTTTTGTTGATGAACTGTTCGTTGTTGAATGTTTTGTCGGTAAGAATTTTTATAGTATTAGATTACACAAGAGATATCAGGGGCAATCATACTAGCACTAATGCACCGAATCCCATCTAAACTCTGCAGTTCAACGTGCTTGGGCAAGAGTAGTACTAGGATGGGTTACCTATAGCGAAGTCCTTGTGTTGCGCCTTTTTCAACGTAGTAAAAGTATAATAATAATAATAACAATTCAGTTAGCGAAATTCCACTTGTGATAAATCAACAAATGTAAGAGTTTTGTAGCAGGGCAGAATGAGAACGAGCTTTTTTTAGTTGGTTTGATGTAATGTTCGTCGTTGAAAGTTTGGTCAGCAAGATTGTATATAGTAATAGATTGCGTAAGAGATATCAGGGACGATCATACCAACTCTAATGCACTAGATCCCATTAACTCTGCAGTTAAGCGTGCTTGGTCGAGAGTAGTACTAGGTTGGGTGACCTCCTTGGAAGTCCTCTTGTTGCATCTTTTTTTATTTTCGCATTTTTGCAACTTATTTAAATGGAGTAAAAGTGTAATAATAACAACAACAATTCACTTAGCTAAATTTCTCTTGTGATAAATCAACGAATGTGACAGTTTTGTAGGGGCGAAATCAGAACCGGCTTTTTTCCTTTTGTTTAATGTACTGTTCACTGTTGAAAGTTTTGTTGGTAACAATGCTTATAGTATTAGATTGCGCAAGAGATATCAGGGGTGATCATACCAACACTAATGCATTGAATCCCACCTAAACTCTGTAGTTCAACGTGCTTGGGCAAGAGTAGTACTAGGATGGGTTACCTGTGGCAAAGTCCTCGTGTTGTGCCTTTTTAAATGGAGTAAAAGTATAATAATAATAATAACAATTTAGTTAGCTAAATTCCACTTGTAATAAATCAATAAATGTGAGAGTTTTGTAGCGAGGCGGAACGAGAATGGGCTTTTTTTTGGTTACTTTGTTGTAAAGTTCGTGGTTGAAAGTTTGGTTGGCAAGATTTTATATATTAATAGATTGCGCAAGAGATATCAGGGGCGATCATACCAACTCTCATGCACATGATCCCATTAGAACTTCGCAATTAAGCGTGCTTAGGCGAGAGTAGTACTAGCATAGGTGACCTCTTGGGAAGTCTTCGTGTTGCACCTTCTTTTATTTTGTACATTTTTGCAATTTATTTTAAATCAAGTAAAAGTGTAATAATGATAATAAAGATTCAATTAGCTAAATTCCACTTGTAATAAATCAACAAATGTGACAGTTTTGTAGCAGGGCGAAAGAAGAACGAACTTTTTTTGTTTTGTTTGATGTACTGTTCATCGTTGAATGTTTGGTCGGTAATAATGCATACAGTAATACATTGCGCAATAGATATCAGGTGAGATCATACCATCACTAATGCACCGTATCCCATCAAAACATCGCAGGTAACTGTGCTTGGGAGAGAGAAGAACTAGAATGGGTGACCTCCTAGGAAGTCCTCGTGGTGCACCTTTTCTTATTTTCCACATTTTTCCAATTTATTTTAAACGAAGTAAAGTTGTAACAATAATAATAACCATTTAGTTAGCTAAATTCCACTTGTGATAAATCAACAAATGTGAAAGTTGTGTAGAGGGGCGGAATAAGAATAGACTTGTTTTGTTTTGTTTGATGTAATGTTCATCATTGAAAGTTTGGTCTGTAAAAATGTATATAATAATAGATTGCGCAAGAGATATTAGGTATGATCATATCAGCACAAATGCATCGGATCCCATCAAAACTCCATAATTATGCATGCTTAGGCGAGAGTAGTTTTAGGATGGGTGACCTCCAAAGAAGTCCTCGTAGTGCTCCTTTCTTTATTTTTCACATTTTTGCAATTTCTTTTAAACGGATTAAAAGTGTAATAATAATAATAACTATTCAGTTAGTTCAATTCTAATTGTGAAAAATCAACAAATGTGAGAGATTCGTAGCGGGGCGAAATGAGAACGAGATTTTCTTGTTTTGTTTGGTGCACTCTTCGTCGTTGAAAGTTTTATCGGTAAGAATGTATATAGTAATAGATTGTGCAAGAGATATAGAGCGATCATATCAGCACTAATGCATCGAATCCCAACAGAACTTCGTAGTTTAGAGTGATTGGGTGAGAGTAGCACTAAGATGGGTGACCTGCTAGAAACTCCTCGTCTTGCACCTTTTTTTATTTTCTGTATTTTTACAATTTATTTAAAATGGAGTAAAAGTGTAACCATAATAATAACAATTTAGTCAGCTAAATTCCACTTGTAATAAATCTACAAATGTGAGTTTTGTGGCGGGACCAAATGAGAACGGGTTTTTCTTGTTTTGTTTGATGTACTGTTCATCGTTGAAAGTTTGGTCGGTAAGAATTTGTATAATAATAGACTGCGCAAGAGGTATCAGGGACGATCATACTAGCACTAATGCATCGGATACCATAAGAATTGCATAGTTAAGCGTGCTTGGGTGAGAGTCGTACCTGGATGGGTGAGCTCCTAGGAGGTCCTATGTTGCACCTTTTTTTATTTTTCGTATTTTGGAAATTTGGTTTAAACGAAGTAAAAGTGTAATAATAATAATAACAATTTAGTTAGCCAAATTCCACTTGTGATAAATCAACAAAATATGAGAGTTTTATAGCAAGGCAAAATGAGAATGGGATTTTCTTGTTTTCTTTTATGTATTCTTTATCGTTGAACGTTTGGTCGATAAGAATATTTATAGTAATATATTGCGCAAGAGAGATCAGGTGCAATCATACCTGCACTAATGCACTGGATCCCATCAGAGTTGCACGGTTAAACGTGTTTGGGCGAGAGTAGTTATAGGATAGGTGACCTCCTAGGAAGTCCTCCTGTTGCGCCTTTTTTAGTTTTTCGCATTTTTGAAATTTATTTGAAATGGAGTACAAGTGTAATAATAATAATAACAATTCAGTTAGCAAAATTCTACTTGTGATAAATCAATAAATGTTAGAGTTTTCTAGCGGGACAGAATAAGAATGGGCTTTTTTTGTTTTGTTTTATGCATTGTTCGTCGTTGAAAGTTTGGTTGGTAGAAATGTATATAATGATAGATTGCGCAAGAGATATCATGTTCAATCATACTAGCACTAATGCATTGGATCCCAACAGAACTCCGCAGTTAAGCGGGCTTAGGCGAGAGTAGTATTAGGATAGGTGACCTCTTGGGAAGTCCTCATGTTGCACCTTTTTTTATTTTCTTCATTTTTTCAATTTATTTTAAATGGAGTAAAAGTGTAATAATAATAATAACCATTCAGTTATCTAAATTCCTCTTGTGATAAATCAACAAGTGTGAGAGTTTTGTAGCATACAGAATCAGAACGAGGTTTTTATGTTTAGTTTGATGCACTGTATGTCGTTGAAAATTTGGTCGGTAAGAATTATATAGTAATAGATTGCGCATGAGATATCAGGAGCAATCATACCAACACTAGTGCATTGGATCCCATCGGAACTTTGCAATTAAGTGTGCTTGGGCGAGAGTAGTACTACGAAGGGAGACCTCTTGGGAAGTCCTTGTGTTGCACCTTTTTTTATTTTCCACATTTTTGCAATTTATTTTAAATAAAGTAAAAGTGTAATAATAATAAAAATTCAGTTAGCTAAATTTCACTTGTGATAAATCAATAAATGTGATAGTTTTGTAGCGGGGTTGAATGAGAAAAAGCTTATTTTGGTTTTTTTATGAAGTATTCATCGTTGAAAGTTTGGTCGGTAAGAATGTATATAATAATAAATTGTGCAAGACATATAAGGTGTGATCATACCAACACTATTGCACAAGATCCTATCAAAACTCCGCAGTTAAGTGTGTTTGGGTGAGAGTAGTACTAGGATGCGTGATCTCTTGGGAAGTTCTCTTGTCACACCTATTTTTATTTTCTGCATTGTTGCAATTTATTTTACACAGAGTAAAAGTGTTATAATAATAATAACAATTTAGTTAGCTAAATTCCTCTTCGGATAGATAAACAAATGTGAGAGTTTTGTAGTTGGGCAGAATTAGAACAGGGTTTTTATGTTTAGTTTGATGCACTGTTCGTCTTTAAAGGTTTGGTCGCTAAGAATGTATATAGTAATAGATTGAGCAAGAGATATCAGGTCCGATCATACCAACACTTATGCACCAGATCCCATCTAAACTCCGCAGTTAAGCATGCTTGGGCGAGAGTAGTACTAGGATGGGTGATCTGTTGTAAAGTCCTCGTGTTGCACCTTTTTTTATTTTCTCCATTTTTGTAATTTATTTTAAATATAGTAAAAGTATAATAAGAATAATAACAATTCACTTAGCTAAATTCAACTTGTGATAAATCAAAAAATGTGAGAGTTTTGTAGCGAGGCAATATCAAAATGAGTTTTTTTTTGTTTGTTGGACTATTAGTCGTTGAAAGGTTGGTCGGTAAGAATGTACATAGTAATAGATTGTGCAAGAAATATCAGGTTCGATCATACCAAGACTAATGCATCGGATCCCATCAGAACTCTGTAGTTAAGCGTGCTTTAGCGAAAGTATTACGAGGATGGGTGGCCTCCTAGGAAGTCTTTGTATTGCACCTTTTTTTATTTTCCACATTTTTGCAAATTATATAAAAGGGATTCAAAGTGTAATAATAAGAATAATAACAAGTCAGTTAGCTATATTTCTCTTATGATAAATCAATAAATGTAAGAGTTTTCTAGTGGGGCGGAATTAAAACGGGTTCTTTTTGTTTTGTTTGATGTACTGTTCACCGTTGAAAGTTTAGTCAGTAAGAATATATATAGTAATAGATTGTGTAAGGCATATCATGTGTGATCATACCAACAAGAATGCACCAAATTCCAACAGAACTCCATAGTTAAGTGTGCTAAGGAAAAAGTGGTACTAGGATGGGTGATCTCTTGGGAAGTCCTCGTGTCCCACCTATTTTTATTTTCCGCATTGATGCAATTTATTTTAAACGGAGTAAAAGTGTTATAATAATAATAACAATTTAGCTAGCTAAATTCCTCTTCAGATAAATCAACAAATGTGAGAGTTTTGTAGTTGGGCAGAATGAGAACAAGGTTTTTATGTTTAGTTTGATGCATTGTTCGTCGTTAAAAGTTTGGTCGGTAAGAATGTATATAGTAATAGATTGGGCAAGAGATATCAGGTCCGATCATACCAACACTAATGCACCAGATCTCATCAAAACTCCGCAGTTAAGTGTGCTTGGGCGAGAGTAGTACTAGGATGGGTGATCTCTTGGGAAGTCCATGTGTTGCATCTTTTTTTATTTTCTGTATTTTTACAATTTATTTTAAACGGAGTAAAAGTGTAATAATAATATAACAATTCAGTTAGTTAAATTCCACTTGTGATAAAGCAACAAATGTGAGACTTTTGTAGTGGGGCGATATCAAAATGGGTTTTTTTTTGTTTGTTGTACTGTTCATCGTTTAAAGTTTAGTCGGTAAGGATGTACATAGTAATAGATTGTGCAAGAGATATCAGGTTCAATCATTATAGGACTAATGCATCGAATCCCATCAGAATTCTATAGTAAAATGGCAAAACCAAATATAAATCGAGATTGAAAATTCGAATTTCACTGGTTCGAACCCCAAACCTAGAGGGTGAAGATTAAGTGAAATTTACCATTTTGCCTCTCCTTTTAAAAAATTACCAAAATACCCTTGTATTGTTTCTTTAATTTTCTCTGCCTATTTCTATACATTAAAACCTAAAAACAAGCCTAGGAAATAAGTTCATCTCTTTAAAATAGTGTGAAGTTAATTTTTCTCAGAAAAATTAATAATAATTTGATTATTTTTTAACTACCAAAAATGCCCCTAATTAAGCCAAATAAGGATTCTTATTCTATTTAAACCATAATTTAAGGAGAAAATTATCAAGATATGTTCAAGAATAGGTTTAGAACCTTTTCGTCAATTTTAGAAATTTTAAAATCCCTAAAATAATTTATTTTTCTTAAAATGACAAAAATACCCCTAGGGTATAAAAATGAAGATTTTGTCTTTCCCAAATATCCTAAATTTAGGAAAAATAGTATAATTTCTCTATAACACTATTAGAATCTTTTCCAAAAAAAAATTGAGGGTTGAAAATATGAGATAAATCTCCAAGAAAGATAAATTTTTCATAAAATGACCAAAATACCCCTACATTAGGAATATGAAGTTTTCTAGTGTTAAAACTTCTTGAACTCAAAAAGAATTAAGATTATAGTAATAGGAAAATTGTGTAATGTATTTTAAGATAAACGAAGGAAAGAAAACTTTACCAAATTATATTTTGTGAAAAATGACCAAAAGACCCTTCCTTTGTAAAATCTAAATATCAATGCTGATATTCAAAGAATTTTAGTCATAATATCATATGTTGTTATTGCCAAATCTGCCAACTCTATGAAGTTTAAAGAACCAACACACTTTGCCAAGAAAATGACATTTTTCTAAAAATGACCAAAATGCCCCTAACTAGTAAATTCAGAAAAATCTATAGAATTAAATAAAAATTTTTGGGGGACAAAAGAATGCAACAAGTGTGAAATTTCTATTATCTATATCTTGAATTGACTCTTATTAAGAAACTTTAAGAATAAGGAAATTTTGAAGCAAACACTTTCTTTTTATGACATTGCATTCTCCTAGTTAATGTAATTAACTTTTACATGAAAAGAAATTCATACTTAAAGCCTTCTAAAAGAAATTAAGGTAATTAAGAAAATTCAATAAGTCTCCTTGAGCTAAAACGATCATCCGCAATATAAATTGACCAGAAGGTGCCAATAATGATGAATAAATTGGTAAAGTAAAATTGAATGAATACTACCAAGCGGAAATTTTCCAACTATGTATCTCCTAGGGATCTGGTACCATAAGACTTCATTGAATAAGGCAGCGGTGAAATAATTAAAGACATGATACGAGTGAGATCAAAGAATGGAGAAATGAAATGTGTTGACTATAGAGGGTACTTGAGGAATGTATGCAGGCTTTGGAAGTCCTTGGGGTTGTTTAGGAACCAAGTTTGTGGACTATCTAAATTAAAGAAGTCACACAGAGTCAGCTTAGTAACCCTGACAAAGTAGAGCATTGCCAAAATTAGTGAAGAGTATCTAAGTCTAATACCAGCTTGAGATATGTACTCCTAATCGTCACCCAATAAAATTGCAAATTATGGATTTAATACCACGTTCCGTGTAAGTCCTCACGAGTTAGTAATAAGAAGCAGCGAGGGATCCCAAATTGTTAGAAATGAACTATAGGATACAGTATGGTGAGATGACAGTATACGACTATAGTTACGCCAATAATATATGTTTAATAAAGAATTGAGGACTCACTTCTACAACTAACATTTTCAAGAAAAGATGTATGATGACTTTTGTCCTCTACTCCACTTGTCCATTACCCCACTTTGTGGTCGATGGACCCGAGACCCATTATATCAATTAGATACATATACAAGCTACGTCCATTTTACTTTCTTTCTTGTAGAACCTTTCACCACTGCAACCCTTGGGCAAATAGACCTTCCAATGATGTTGACACAAGTAATACCTCCTAGGTTCTCAGAATCACCTCCTAGACTACCCTCACATCCCAAAAGGACACACCCAAGTCAATCTAACCAAACTCCTCCCTCTACCCATACTAGACTGCCAGACCTACTCCAAGGACAGAATCTTCTGAAGAAGAGGACCCATTTGAGAACACAAGAGACGACTCTTAATATGTTCTTATTTGTAACTGTAGTATAGTTTTATGTGTAATATGGTGTACACTAAGGAATAAAAGTTGTTTCCAATAATTTTGTGTGGTTTTAGTAGTAAAATTTTAGGTCATTACAATCGTCAGACATCTTTTCTTGAAAATGTTAGTTTGTAGGAGTGAGTCTCCAATTCTTCAATAAAAATTGATTATTGGCGTACCTGTAGTCGTATACTCTTAACTCACCATATTGCATCCTACTGATTATTACTAGCATTTTGGGATCCCTCACTGCCTCCCACTACTTACTCTTGAGGACTTATGCAAAATGTAATGTTATATCCATAATTTGTAATTTATTGGGTGACGATCAACAGTACATATCTCAAGTTGGTATTAGGCTTAAATACTCTCTACTGACCTTGGTAATGCTCTACTTTGTTGAGGTTACCAAGTCGGCTTTGTGTGACCTCTTTATCTTAGACAGTCCGCAAACTTGGTGCCAATACACCCCCAAGGACTTCCATAGCCTACATACATTCCTCAAGTACCTTCTGTAGTTAATCCATTGCATTTCTCCATTCTTTGATCTCACTTGTATTATGTCTTTAATTATTTCATCTTTGTTTTCTTTGATTAAGTCTCATGATACCAGATCCCTAGAATATCCATAAGTGGAAAATTCCCACTTGGTAGTAATCATTTAATATCACTTTACCAATTCATCTACCATTACTGGCTCTTTTTGGTCAATCTATGTTGAAGGGGATCTTTTAAGTCAAGGAGACTTATCGACTTTCTTACTTAACATTACTTACCATACTAAGGTTTCAAGTATGAATTTCCTTTGATAGTAAAGATAAATACATTCAACAGGAGAATATATTATTGTGAGCAATCAAAGTTTATTTTAGAATTTCACATTTCTTTAAGTTTTACTAAAAGGGATATTTTAGTAATTTATAAAAGAGTTCCTAGTCATACTATTGTGTTATGAAGTGAATAACATACAAAATCCTAGATTTTTGAAGCTAGAGGTATTTTAGTAATTTATAAAAGAGTTCCTAGTCATACTATTGTGGTATGAAGTGAATAACATACAAAATCTTAGATTTTTTAAGCTAGGGGTGTTTTAGTCTTTTTATGTAAAAATTATCAAATTTCTAAAATTTGTCTACGCCAATATAAGCTTGTTGAGAACATATGTAGACGTTTTCTTCTTATTTCTTTTTCTATCCTATCTTGGAAGAAAAATTAAAAAAAAATTGGATCTAGGGGTAAAATGGTCATTTCTACCCAAAAAGGCAATTTGGTCATTTGACCTTGTCTTCTTCCTCAGAACTTAGATGCAGTTTTTTTGGTTCAAAAACTTTTCTCTAATTCCCAATTCTACATCTTCTTCTTTATTCATCTTCTACAAAGTATTAATCTAACAATCATGATTTGGGTAGAATTCTAGAGAAAATGAATTCTGAGAATCAAAACAAATTAACAGAGTTCTTTCCAAATTTCTTTTTTGAGTTTTCTTTTGAATTTCAAAAACTTTCTTTGCCAAAATGATCCGAATACATTCGACATAGCTTCTACCAACCATAATTGAATAAAAAAAGGGTCTAATGTAACATCCTGCTTTTTAATTGTTAAATAAAATTTTATTGGATTTGATAAATTTATTTGAAAATTTTATTTGCTCATATTTAGGAACTATCATCTAGCAAATTCTTAAGTGTAGTAGGAATTAAGAAATAAATACAAAACAGAATAAATATAAAAAAAGAATATTTAAAGAAAGATATAAAATTTTAACAAATAATAATTTAAGAATTAAAACATAAAAAATATAGTTTTAGTCAAAAATTTATAAATCATTAACTAACATACAAAATATATGTATATTAGAAGAGATTAAACAAAAGGAATTTAGAAACCTTTAGAAAATAATAATAATAATAATAACAATAATATTAGTTATTAATAATAAAGTTAAGAAAATAAATATATTTTACAGAAAGAAACAAAAAGAAATTGAAAGAAGAATTTTTAGAATTTTTAAGGAATTTTAAAAGCAAAACTAAAGTATAAAATTAAAAATAGAAAAGAAATAAATAAAAGAAAAAGAAAAAAAGAAGAGATGAGGAAAAAACGAAACTGGGGTTCGAAACCCAGTCCTTGAAGAAGAGAGAGAAAAATGTGCTCTACTGCCAGTTGAGCTACCCCACGTGGGTAGCATAATTCATAATTAATATGACTTTAAGGAGTCAATGTGTATTAAATTAAAAATAAAAATGAAACTCACAAAAGGGGGATGGCTGAGATTCGAACTCGCCTCCTTAAGGCGTAAGATAGTAGAGGAGAGTCAGTTGCTAGTGAGACCGTTAGGCCCATTGCAGAGATATTAGCAAAATAAAATAGTTTTATCCATTCCCTGTGTACCTTCGTCCCCGATCGCCATTGACGCGCGTCCTCAACCTCGAAGGAAGCTCTACAACTGCCGCCCAACCTAGGAAGCTTAGCCATTGAGTCAGCAAAGCTATAACCAACCCAGTAAGAATAAAATAAACCACCATGGACGGTGGAATTGGTTATACAAAACCATGAAGCTCAATGCTTCAGAAGAAGAACGCAAGCTACTTTCTCCCTTTCAAACTTACTATCTGGTTCACCAAAATCCTCCAAATCAATCCCATTAGCTTTGTATTCCTTCCAAAAATAGTTTGAGACAAGAGAATCGAAGAAGCGTGCTTGGAATCACAAATTTGAAGGCGTCATCGGAGCACACAGTGACGATATTCAAGCTTTCAAAATCAAGGTAAGAGGAATCTTCCCTTCTCTCTTAATTGATTATAGAAACGTTTTGTGTTATTCCAATTAGGATTTTTGAAACATTGAAGCTTTGAAACTTCGTAATTTCCTAGAATCTAAAGTTAATTTTCATTCTTAAGTTTTGGAAAAACTCGAATCTATTCTACTGATTATGAGTATGAACTTTTAAATTGATGATTGGATTATGTTCGTAATCACTCTTTGATAAGTTCTGGGTAGTAATATTACCAAAAACACAGCAGGATTCAAAGTTCTCAATTTTGAATTTCTGGCTCGAAAAGGGTTAGTCAGAGGTTGAAGAAGAAAGGAAAATTAGTAAAATGCCCTTCTTCATAAATTCTACGAAATTTCTCCTTAAACTGTTTTATGTGATTTAGGTTATTTTGATTACTTGAAGCTCTAAAAAAATTTCACTAGATAACTCTAGGAGAAGGGAACAGATTAAAGAAATTATTTTCCTTAAAAATTGATAAAGACAATTTATTTTTTAAGAAATTCCAAAAATACCCCTACTAAAAGAAAATAAAGATTGGAGCTTATTCTGGATACAAAAACTGAAAAGAAAAACTTAGGGAATTGTTGTAAGCCTATCTAAGATATAAGAATCCCTTTTGAAATTTCAAAAGTCCTTGAAAATGAAATTATATTATTAAAATGACCATTTCACCCCTAAGTAATAAAATTACTTATTTTCACCTTTCTAAGTCATTTTTAATTATCAAAAAATGGTCTAAGAACTTGGAAATATAAGATATAATATATCCTAGAATTTTAAAAGTAAAAATCTAGAAAGTAAGGTTTTGCAAAGATAATTTTAAAATTGACAAAAATACCCTTGTAATAGAAATTTAGGCTTCTGCATTATTTAAAGACTATTTGCAATTGAAAATCTATGTTTGTAGATGATAAGGGATTATAAAAGGTATCTTCGTAAAAGAAGGAAAGGAAATCCTAAAAAAAAATTTGTGAGAAAAAGACCAAAATACCCTTAGGCCTAAAACTTCAAATTGTGTGATAGTTTCTTCCTATAATCCTAATAGAGGTTAAGGAAAAACTCCTGAAAACTATACAACTACAAGACCCTATTCATTTAGGAATTAAATTGGGTAACAAGGGTTCATAAGTGGTGTATAATCTTTAAAAATTGATTTGTCCTTGGCACAAAATAAAATTAATCCAAAAAGAACTAAATTTCAAATTTTGGGAATGATAATTTAAATTTATTTATGATAGGAAAATTTTATTGAAAGATCTAACATAATTGTAATAGTAAACAAGTATCCCAACTAGGTAAAATTTTGATAACAGTTTAAATAAAGAATAGCATGATATTTTTTTAAAAAAGAAAAAGAATTTATAAGAGTTGTAGACTAAAAGTAAAGTGATCAATAAGTCTTCTTAAATTCAGAGATCCCCCACAGTGTGAAATAGACCTTGGGTTAATTAGTGGTCAAATATAGTTAAAAGAAATGAGAAGCAGGAATTTTTCAACTATGGAAATTTTAGGGATCTAGTACCTTGAGCCTTGATTGTCGGAAGCAAAGGTGGAATAAGTAAAAGAAGTGATATGAGTGAGACTAAAGAATGGAGAAATGCAATGAGTTGACTACATAAGGTACTTGAGTTATGTATACAACTGTAGAAGTCCTTGGGGTTGTATAGGCACCAAGTTTGTGAACTGCCTAAAATTAGGGGTCACAAAGCCGACTTGGTAACCCCGACAAAGAAAAGCATTACCAAAGTCAGTAGAGAGTATTTAAGCCTTGTACCAACTTGAGATATGTACTCCTGACTGTCACCCAAAATAATTGCAACTCATGGATTTAATGTTACATTTCACATAAGTCTTCAAGAGTTAGTTGTAAAGAGGCAATGAGGGATCCAAAAATGCTAGAAATTAACCAATAGGACTCGATGCAATGAGATTGAAAATAAACAATTTCAAGTACGCCAATATTACATGTTTATTTAAAGAATTGAAGATTCACTCTTACAACTAACATTTTCAGGAAAAGATGACTGAAGAGTTTCGCCCGCTGTTTCACATGTCCATAACCTCTCTATGTTGAGATGGACTCGGGACTCATTATATCAGTTAGATACCTATACGAGTTATGTCCATTTTACTTTCTTTCATGTAGCCCCATTTGCCTTCACTTCTTAAGGATAGATAGATCTACCTATCATATTGACTCAGGTGGAACCTCCACAAGTCTCTGAATCGCCTCCTGGTTTCCCTTCTCATCCTAGGAGGAGACGACCAGACAACTTTTCCTCAACCCGCAATAGAGCTAGAATTGCTAAATTTGCTCGCAGAGCTAACTCCTTCGAGGAGGAAGATCCTTCAAAAAATTCGGGAGATGAAGTTTAATTTCTCTTTTGTAATAGTAGTTTAGTATTTATGTGAACCTTCGTATAACTAATGAATGGAAGTATATTTTTAGAACATTTGTGTGGATATTTAATTAGCATGAAATTTAGATCGTTACAGGTTGACCTACAGAATGGTACCTGAAGAATGTTCGTAAGAGTCCTAATGGATTGTGTTAAGGTGGCAAGTTGTGATAACTCTAAGGGCAGAGGGACTCACGTGACCGGCTTGGCGTCTCTGACGAATACGAAGCATTATCATAATTGGTTGAGAGTATCCTAATTCGAGTACCAAACAAGAGTCTCAATCGCACCCAAAAGCAAATAATGATGAATATACGTTATGTAAGACCTTTGTGACTTGGAAGGTCAAGAGACATTGTAGGCCCAAAAATACGTCTAATAGTGAAGTAACTAGGACATGACGATGAGAATGAGAGTGAGTGAATGTGTCTTGTACGTGTGATTATGGACTCAGTTTGGACAGAGGACTCATTCCTTACATCTCTTTTTATTTTCAGATACTGATGTCGAGATTTTACCAGCCGATCTTCAGCTTGGGGCCCATAACCCACTATATGAGGAGGATCCATTTGAGGGATCTACATAGAGGGAAGATATGATGTACAACTCGCAAGATAGATATATATACGTAAATGTATGTATATGATAGGATTTACTACTACTTTTCTGACTAGGATACTGTGTATGGATAGACTGGGTCATCTTTGCATATTTGCATTGTAAATCCTCTTTTTGAAAAACTTTATTCTTTTTGCACCCCTAGTTTGTATATTGGCACTCTTTGATTACTATTATTCTGGTGACTATTATATGAATGAATTGCACTGATGTTGGTAAGAATCAGTCTGATGAATCTCTTATGTATGTAATTTATTATTCTTTGGATTATATTTTATACGTTTAAAATTAACTCTGCTAAATTTTTATTGCCTTGTACACACTTATGAAAACAATATGTTTGCGAAACTCTTATCTAGCTAATAAAAGTTTTATGAACACTTGTGTAAATGATTTCTTAAACGTCAAATTCTCTTTGGAAACCTTTTCTTTTAAAGACATTTATTTTGGAAGTTCAAACGAATTTTGTAGAATTTGTTAATAAAAAATATATCAAAAAATATCTTTATAAAGTGTTTGAAGTTATAATTAAAGAAATCCAAATAATTTAAAATGAATGTTAATATATTTTATAAAAAAAAAGATAATTTGAGGTGTCCCATGAAACACATAATTTTTTTAATGATAAACATACAAATAAATATCTTATTATTTTGAGCAAGGAATTCTCGTATGCGTGATTAACAATACAAAATAATTATTGCTACCGAAACTAACTTACAAACTTTTATTTTATTTTGTCTTTTTCGTATATCTCTGTGCGCATTAGAATATATATAATTATAGTTAATTTTTTTAGGTAAATGCTTTATTTTTATTAGTCACATTCATACACTATCAATATTAAAAAAATCTGTTAATTTAAATCACCTTCCTCGACTTTTTTTGACTGTTCAAATTAGAGAAGATATGATAAAGAAAAAATTATCTTGATATCCTTTAATAATTACAAAAATGAATATTGTGAATAAATTTTTAAAGTTGATATTACTGTTATTCAACACATAATTTCATTTACAAAAGTTTGAAAATTGATAGTAGAATGTTGAAGCTTAGTTTAGTGATTTTAGAAGTTGAAGAAAAAAAAAGCATACCTTTAAGAAGTTCTTTGTGGCTGCTCACCATTTATAACAAATTATTAATATTAAGGGGAGGCAAATCCATAGAAATCATTTTTTTTAAAAATTAATTTTGATATATTGTTAATCTAAATTTTTAAATTTTAAACTAATTAAAAATAACTCTAATTATAAATTTTAAAGTAATTATTAAAAGCATGAATAATCTTAATATGCAACACAATTTTATGATTAGATGATATTTGTAAAAAAAAACTATGAATATACTTTATATAGTTATCAAAATTGGATTATACCAACTCATTCAAACAGTTGGAGCAGGTGACCAGTTTGATGACTGATTCAGTTATTCATAAGATAAATAAATTGGTTTGAATTGATATTTTTAAATTTTTAATTTTTAAATTTTTTAAATACAATATAAATATTTTAAAAATAAATAAAAATATATATTTAATAAAGATTTTAAATATGTATAAACTATTTTATCAATTATTATTAATATTTTTTTTATAAAATATATAATGTACTCATTTATATTAATTTATAATTTTGTATATCTTAATTTTTTATAATCTTATATTATATTAATTTATTTTATTTTTATTTTAGATATAAACTTTCTATATTGTTAATAGACATTATTGTATTTTATTAAGATTTAAACTTAAGTATTATGATATATTTGATTTAGACTTATATGTATATTTTGAATATTAAAAACTTACAAAATAATATTTTGTTTTAATTATTAATATTAAAAAGTTATGTAATATTATATTTGTTTTATAAATTATTTAATTATTATTATTTTATTGGTTGAATCATCTAATCTCAAATCAATATATTGACCGATTCAATAACTGATTTGATTTTGAAAACATTGGCAAAGTCACAAACTTTGAGAAAAAATTCAGGGTTTATGTTGTCAAAAGACTCAAAATGCCAAGTTTGCTTTTTCCAGTGTGGGGGAGAACTCCATGCCCTGGCAGATTCCTATAACTGGTTAACAGACCCCAAAGCAGGCTGGATTAGTAGTTACCAAATTTATAAATCCTCATATTCCAGGAAGGAATCCTTGTTACTACCAAATACCACCATTCTCCGTTCAGAAATTAACTAATTGAAAACTTCAAATTCAAAGATGTATTTTTGGAGAAAAACAGACACCTATCAAAATCCATCACTGTTTTTGTACAGAAAGCTATGCCCAAGCAAATTATAAAAGAAAGGCCCATCTGACTGTTGCCAACATCAAAGACTCACAATGTGTCACTTGAAAGAGTTAGCTTGAGTTGAGTTGCAATATGCAACAAGAGCTCTTAAAATGTGCTACAAATAAATATTAATAGAGCAAGATCTCAGGCAGTTTTACTTCTCATTTTTTCACCCAAAAAACTAAAAATAAAAAACCCCTCATATAGTTTGAATGCTGGTTCGGAATTTGATGAGAAAAAATCAATCATGAATTCAAGATTTAACGAAGATTTTGGTCCTCAGAGTTTTCATAAATTTGAGTTTTGGTCGTTCCTATAGTCGTTATTATTGGTCCTTATATTTTCACTCGTTTGATTATTAGTCCCTCGGGGACTAATAAGTAGAATCGTAAAAGTAGAAAATATTCTATAAGTATCAATCTTCCACGGACCATAATGATCAATATCTCTATTAGTAGAATTACAATAAGGGACATAGGACTTCTAAATTCTATAAAACCTAAATGACTAACAACATTAATATTACATTATTAAGGATTGAAGAAGGTTAACAACACTCTTTTTCTGACAGTTTCTATAATTTACTAAAATATATTAAAAATCATTAATTTTGGTAAGTCTCACTTCTAAATTAAGAATCGTTGATTTAGAAGTAAAATCTATTAAAATTAATAATTTTTAATAAATTTTAGTTAATCACAGACAGATTATTTAAGAGAATGTCACTAAAATTCCCTGTAAAGATAAAGGGCTGTCATAAACCGTTGAAAGATCTCTGAGTCTCTGACTTACTCATTCTAAGATAGTTTTTTAGACTAATAGTATTAGTAATACGAATCTAAAACTATAAAGTCACTCGCAGCTTTAGACAACCACTAATTAAACTAGTTTACATAAAATATCAATAGACAACTATAAAAGAACATTAAAAATATGTTAAGATCAAAACCGAGAGAGAAAGCATATGCTTGCCTGGTCACTTATACACCAACTGCCACAAGAATGCAATGCGATAGACAAATACAATGGAAACCATTCCAACGCAATTCTCTAGTTTCTACAAGATAGTAACTCTTTAATTGGAAACTGGTAGCCTTGACTGCAAATCATCATGCTGTTTTCTTGTTGTCTCAGCTTCTCTGGCTATCTGGATATCCGAAGGACAAAATATTTGATAAACAGCTTTGCAAAGAAAGCGAGGTAGCAATGCCAAAATTATTATAAGCAAAATGGTCATCCAATATGTAGGGGACCTTGCCAAATGAAAAATAGTCCTGAAATGATAATAGGCACATTAGCTATATATCCTACAGTAATAATCTACAATACAATATACTCATAGGAAGACACATCACAGGTGACTAACCCGTAATTGGGAAAGACAGGTATAGAATCCAATACCACCACACAACCATATGTAATGATTATCGATCCCCATACAGCAACATGACTAACTACTGCCCATTGGTTAATGTCCATAGCCAGGTGTACATTTACAAGGATAACAACTGAAATCGTCCATAAACTGCCCATGCTCCATATATCAATTGTGCTGTCTTTATAGGTGAATACAGGAATGTAGAAGAGAACAAGACTCTGCCACAGTGTGTCAATCATTGTTATCCAAAATAATTGCATATTGTAAGCCTCATGCCGGTGACCTGCACCATACAATTTTGGATACTGCAAGAGTGTTCTATGACTCAAGTCTTTGTCCAGAACACCAACAATGATAGTCGGGATAGATGTGTATATCAAGGAATAAAATACACTACTCCAATCTGTCAACGCAGAAGTTGTAGAAAAAGCAGTGCATAATATATACCTATAGACAAGGAAGACACTGCATTAGAATCAATAAAGTTGTATAAAATCTCAACTATTATATAAATCAAATGACTTCTATCACCAAACCCAAGAACTGATAATACATCCTACAACGTATTACAAATTTGAACATGTATAGCATACAGCCTGAAGATCAGACTATTCTAAATGGGCAACTTTAAAGACAGTTAACATCCAAATATGTGTAGGCAGTAATGCAAATTACAATTTCTTAGTTCAAGTTTATGCCTAAAAATTTGAAAGATCAGATAGCATAATTAAAAGAGTTAAAAGAAAGAAAGACTGATTGATATCGAACAAATAAGTGGAAGTCAGCCAGCAGTATTAAAAGAAAACTATATGTACCAGAATAGCATCAACACAAAGACTGCATTGCGGTAGAAGTTATACAGAACTAAGTAACCAACACGTTGATAATTCCAGTGCCCATGAACTAGAAGCAATTTTTTCAAGAACTGGAATTGTCCCATAGCAAAATCTGATGCCATCACTGCTTGGCGCCCTTCCTGCCCACATATTCCAACACCAACATCTGCCATTTGGATCATTGAAACATCGTTTGCCCCTGTCCAAAGTAGTCAAAGTAAACAGAAGAGGTCATAAGTTTGATATTGAATAATCTTAATTTAAAAGTGCATCTGATTATACAAATAATAAACTACATGCATATGAATCTTGTTGACCTCAACATATTGACAAATCCACTATCAACCATCACACAGGCATCCAACAAAGTGCAAATGTAAATTATAGACCATTTTATATCATTATAAAGAACTTACCATCACCAATAGCTAAAGTCAAATCATCTGTGCGGCTTTTAATCAAGTCAACGATTCCTGCTTTCTGCAAGGGTGCAACACGGCAGCATAGCACAACGCTACAGGAAGTTGCAAGGTCGAAAAGCTGTAGAAAGGAAAAGGGAAAACAGTAAAGATTTGCCATGAAGGTGAACTTATTGATACCAATCTAAACTGTTGAATAGGCACCTAAAATAAATTAAGCTTAAGAGTTCCAATCTACATAAATATTCCAAATGAAAACTTCAAATGAGGAAGGATAATCTTGCCTCTGACTGTAGTTCCTTCTCCAAAATATAAACCAAACTGGTTCCATCAATTATGAGTGCCAATGGAACAGCAGTTCTGTCTTCCTTTCCAGCATTCCACTTAGTCATGCTCAAGGATTTTGTATCATTAGGAATATCAGGGCCACCATGTCTAGAATCAATTTTGCACTTAAGATTCTGATGTTCTCTACTTGAAGATTTCACACCATACTTTGCTTTAGCATCAGCCAAGAGATTTCTGCATTCAACCTCTGAAGTGCCATTTATAATTATCTGCTGCATATCTGCACTCAGAAGTTTACAAGAAAGACCAATTGAAATTGCGGTCTCTTGCTTATCACCAGTAAGAACCCAGACCTTGATTCCAGCTTGCCGCAGGGACTCAATGGCTTCTGGTACACCCTCCTGCAGCTTGTCCTCAATTCCAGTTGCTCCTAGTAGCTTTAGGTTGCACTCTATAAGAGCTGCTGTTTGACGTAGTTTTGCAGCTCGATCAGTCAATGAAGTGCTTGCATCTTCATACATGTTTTGCCACTCCTCAAGTTCGGCATCTGAAAGATCCCTGGAGGCAACTACAAGCGTTCGTAAACCTTGCATAGAATATTCACTTAAATGACTCTGAGTTTCATGCTGTATGCCATTGTTTCCTGCATTATCAGGTGCTAAAATGCTAAACATTGAAGTGTCAGCGCCTTTAACCAACACCTTAACAACATTGTCAGGAAACCGGATAACAACAGACATCCTCTTCCTCACACTATCAAACTCATGCAGGCCCAATACATCCAACCTATAATGCACATAG
Source organism: Pachyrhizus erosus (assembly GCA_026544285.1). Lineage (NCBI taxonomy): Eukaryota > Viridiplantae > Streptophyta > Magnoliopsida > Fabales > Fabaceae > Pachyrhizus > Pachyrhizus erosus. The sequence continues at coordinate 29,982 of JAMLFT010000025.1, read as the reverse complement.
AAACGATCAAGTTACTGAATAGTTTAGAAATATATAAGCCACCTATAACATAAAAGGTTGCACTAGGATATGCAATGTAAATATAATTCTATTCCATTCAATACAAAAACCCAACGACATTTTGATAAGTAAAACACGTAGTCTCCCACCAAAAAGAAGTCACTATTTTACCTGAGTTTCTCGCCATTGATGTCAATAACAATGTTTCCAGATGTTCGCTCAAATAGAGTATATCCATATGCAGAGGCAGCAGAAACTAGAGCCTGTTCATCAGGAGATTCTCCCTGGTAATCAATACCTTCTATGAGTTCATTTGGTTCTCCTTTTCCACAACTGGAAAATGTACTGCTACTAATAATGGGGATCACAGTATTACAAGCAGCCAATGTAAGGAAAAACTCATGAGCAGCAATTCTTTCATCTATATTTGAGTCTTTCTGCAACAATGCCATTAATTCAGAATCAACAGCAATTTCAGATTTGAGCTTCCATCTTCGTTTACCAATGTTGGCTGCTGCTGTTGCAAAACATCACAAAAATTGGTTTGTGATACATATGCACCAGCAATTTTTTCATCACATCATAAGCTTAATGATGATTCTGATGAGAACTCGTAGTCAATAACTCAGCTCAAAACAACAACTTAGAAATAAATTATTGAATAGTACAGATATTTCATCAGACAAGTCTAAGATAAGGCAGAAATTTTAAAACTAAAAGAAAGTTCTTCCTACATATAATAACTATAGAGCTTTGCATATGAATGAAACATATTCAACAGTTCAATCCTAGGATTGATTTATGTAACCTAATAGAAAATGACAGCCCAAGAGAACATCATGGTACTAGAAATGGGATACAAAGGTGGATAATATGGGCAGGAATTCTCTTCGAACTGTCCAGAAAAACACTCGTTCTCATAAGCCAAAAACATCAAAACTAGTGGCATCACTCAAACTTCCATGAGAAACCAATCAGTGCAATACAGAATTACACATATAAAGCCTTTCAGTGAATTTCAAACTATATTAGCATGAAGAGATAATGCAACTGTACCACATCTTTAAGTAAGCTGGAATTACATAATGATCTCAAGTGAAGCCCAAATAAAGAAAAAAATACCTGTATTGCTATTAGCAGTACGCAAGGAGCTCCCATAGTTCTTTCTGTGTACACTAGCTCTCTGAAACTCCATTTTGTTTTCTGTTAGGGTTCCTGTCTTGTCTGAAAACACGTAGCGTATTTGACCCAAATCTTCATTTATATTTAATGATCTACACTGGAACCTTGATTTAGAGTTAGCATCATACATATCCCTGTCCTCTACCATGAAGTATGACTGTCCCAAACGAACCAACTCCATTGTGATGTATAGAGATATTGGTATCATTATCTGAAAAACTATAATAGAGCTCAAAAAGGAGAAGAATGTTTCCATTGGTATCCCATAATACCTGTACTTCTTTCCATTATCCGGCCCACCGAAATATGTTTTTCTGTAGTAAGGCAAGGTGTCAAGCTGATCCTTATGGCGTACCAGCCAGAGACCCATCCCAAGGGCAACAACTGCACACATGATAAAAAGAAAAACTGAAAGCCAAAAAGTTTCTCTATTCATGTAACTTTCCAGTTTGCTTCTCTTGGAAGGGGAAGCTGCACTATTCAACATCGCTTTTGTTTGCTGTCCTGCATAAACCACCACACCAATTATCCAATCTGTGTTCTTCAGCATGCAACCACGCAGTACAATGTTTGACTGGTTAAGGGGAAACTTGCAACCATTGAATTCCATGTTGGCAGTGAACTCATAAATATTCCGATTAGGTGGCTCACATCTAATAACTCCAGAAACAGCACAAGCGTCTGGCAGCACCGCTGAAGCTGTTTCCTGCTTAGCATACCTTGTCTTCAAATTTGATTCTCCATCCAAATTCATTGTCTGAATATAGGCAATACCACTCGGATCACTTGTCCCCAATAAAACCATGTCAGCAGGAATCATCTCATCAGCAAAGATTTTAATAACATCACCAGCCTGTATTTTTTTCCATTTCTTGGGGCGGAACTGAGCCGATTGAAGAACTAGACACTCTCGATTGTTTTCATTGCGATCCGACCGGTGCCTGCGCCAATCCTCATAGGCATCCTTGATAGCTGTGACGCAAAGCACAAACAAGAGGGGGAAAAGGGACACAGTTCGCCCAAAAATAGCTAGAGGAGGAAGCTGATTGAGAGCAGCAATGACAAGGAAATAGAGATAAGCAACCCTGTGAAACTGAATGAAAAGATTCTTGGGCAAGAAGGTGAGAAGAGTGTATCTGCTGGTTCGGATCTCATTCCCAGCGAACTCATACTTTTCATTTGTCTTGATGGGATCATTAACATAGATGAGACTGGCATTGACATCACGTAAGAGGAGGGTATCATCAAATTGGACGCTGCTTTTAGGACGAACCCTGTGGCGTCCAGGATGGGAAATTTCAAAGGGGGGAATGTTTTGGGCATTAAGTTCCATGGCAATCCACGACCCCCCTAACGTGGTGCACTCCAAATGGAAACTTGTTCAGTACATTGGGACACCAATTACTGAACAAGGATATATGATTCCAACCAAAATGAACAATCAATCACATTCACTCATATATATATATATATATATCAACAATAAAAAAATAAAAAAATAAAAAATGAAACTGAATGGGCCTTCAAGCCCGTATTGGCGGTAAAATCATTTTATTGCATGGGATTGAAAATTGCATTCATCATTATGATGATGGTGACGGTGATGGTTGATTGTTCCTCCCCCTCCCCTCCTGTTGAAACAAGACAAGATTCAATTGAATGATGATAATTAACAAATAAAAGAAAGGATGGATTGAACAAGAAACGTGGAAACGAAAATAGAAAGGAACCCTAACCTGACGTGGAAGAAATAAAAGCAGTTTGGAATTGAAGACAAGAGGAAAGGGATTGGATTGGATTGGATTGGATTGAGGAGGAGAAGAAAATTTGATGTGATGTGATGAAAATGAAAATGCAAATGAAATGGGAATGCACAGAGAATGGGATCGGATCCACCTAACCTAGCCTAGCATAGCATAGCATAGCATAGCATAGCATAGCCTCGCCTCGTGGAATGCTGAATGGACTCACAAAACCAAACCGTTAGATGGAAAACAACAACATACAGAACGGAAAATCCTAAATAATACAAATATGTAATAATAATTAATGAAATTTTGGTGCATAAAAAATGTAATAATGAATAATTAAAAATAAAAATAAGATTAAAGTTCTTAAGTATTGTGCTGTGTTTGTTTGGTACAATTCTGAAAGATGAACGTCGTTGCAAATGACAGAGAGAGAGAGAGAGAGAGAGAGAGCGAGAAAGAAGCGGTGAACCACATAATTTCTTTCTCTGTTTTCCCACATATCAACTGCAAGCAATGCCGTTGCCAATTTACTTTGGTTTTTTCTTAATAGCACAAAACATTTTTTGTTTCAAAATATTATTTTTCATTTTGCCAATTTCTTCTTTTCTTTTCTTTTCTTTTCTTTTTTTTTCTTTTCTTTTCTTTTCTTTTCAACCAATCATAATCAAGTAAGTTGTTTCATTGTTTTTTTTTAGCTTTATTTACTTCCACCGAAAAGTTTACCTCTATTAACGTATATATATATATAGTTTTTACATACGGATCAAAAATCAACATATATTTTTAAAAAATAAAATTATCAATCAATTACGTGACATTATATTAATTATTTTATATTTCATTATGTGATAACATACATCATTTTTTTCTTTGTTTTTTTTTGTCCTTCCTTCTATGTTCTCAGTTATAATCCTCTTATTACCGTTTTATCTTGCTTCTTCTTTCTAGACATTGAATTTTTTATTTTTTTTTATCCTTTTTCAATAAGTATTAGTATTTTAGAAGAACTAATGTTATTCAAACTAAATAAAGTTATTATGAATAATAAAATTCTCTTTCCAAATGAAGATTAAGATTCTTATAATATCACGAAATTTTATTTAGCATTCAAAATTTCTTTAGAGGCAGATGTATTTCTATCACTTATGCTGTTGAGTCAAGTATTTATGTGTCTCTTTTTTACTTTTCAATATTTTATTTATTATTTTTAAAATTTAAAATAGCATTAATTATATTTTTGCAAATGATAATATATAAAATAATAAATTATTAAATATAATATACTTTTTTATAAGAAAATATTAATTATCTTTTAATTTATCTAATATCGTTTTAACCGACATATAAAAAAGAAGAGTAAATCATATTTTCTTATAAATCTCTTGCTTATTAGAAAATTATTGTACTATCTTTTGTTTTTCTTTAACAATTTTTAGCTTGCAGCTCAGATTAATATTTTCGAGATAAAAGATGCCATTTAAATAAGTATGATTTATTCTATTAAATTGTGTGTGTACAGTCAAAAGTTAAACTTTAGTTAACAGATTTATGATATCTGATTATTTATTAGACTGTAATGATGATTACTCTCATTTTTAATAACATAATTCAAAATTTGTTTTTATACAAAAATATTTTTGAAGAGTGATTTCTATCAAATATTCCTACACTTTTGTTTTAATTGGGGAGAAAGATCAAAGATGCATGGGTTTAACGAATTTCATATGCATGCTAAATACGTTTAGGTGAAACTCTGAAATGTTTGATGTTAACGGAGAATATTTAGAAAATATATGCACTAATTTAAGTCTAAAGTTTAATACTTTTTATGATTTAAATAATAATTTAATTATTTTGAAATTTAATCAATAATTAGTAATTTAAAATTGATGATTGAACCAAAATTTTTAATTTTAAAAAATAAAGAAACTGAATGTCTTTATTTTTTTTATAAGAGACTAAAATTATAAATTAAATAAAATAAAAAAATTAAATTTATATTTTTATCATATAAAAAAGTTAAAATATATTTTAAATTTCTTAATTTTTAGTCAAGTTTTAGTATTTATACTTTAAAAATAATTATTTTAATCCTCATAATTTTTTATAATTAATAAATTTCTTCTTTCTTAATAGATCTTAAGATATTAAGACGAGAAACGAAGTTCACCGATTATAAAAAAAAATATGAGACTAAAATTATTTTTAATAAAAAATTGAAGGATCAAGTATACAACATCTTTCCTTAAAAAATTATAAATTTTAGAGTGTATTTAAATAAATATATGTTTAATATATTTTTTATTAAATAGTAATTTATTATAAAACTGACCAAAATTTGAAATAAATTTTATGAATAAAAGTTATTAAAACAAGTAAAAAGAAAAAGAACAGTAACAATTGTTTTCATAAATCTAAATAAAGTCTTGGAAAGGTGTTTAGTATTTATGTGGCTTCAAGTTCGATGGATGAGATCTTAAATTTGGACCAAGAGAAGCGGTGGATAAAGTGAGGAAGAAGAAGGTCTGGGAAGCATCACCCATCATTGCTTGGAATGGCTTCTCTGCTCCCTCCAACCGCTACTTGCACACTCACACACAACCAAATGGCCTCTTCCATGAAACTCACCATCCCAAACAATGCTTCTTTCTTATCAAACTCAAACCACCGTTTGAAGAGCAACTCTGCAAAGTGCCATGCATTGTTTGATGACGTGGCCAAAGGGTTGTTGGAGAGCAGTGTTGGCGTGGAGCAGTTCCAGAGTCTCCAGAGAGTGACTGAAGGCTTATCAGACATGCAGAGATGGGGTTTCCTGGTGTTTGGTGGGTTGACGTGGATTTACTTGACTGCAAGGCCAGGTGTGTTTGTTGGTGCTATTGATGCCTACCTTTTGGCCCCTCTTCAACTGGCTTTGGATAGTTTGGCTGGAAGGAGGAACTTGAAGAGGAGTGACTTCGTTGTTGGAGATAAGCTTGGTGAAGGGTCCTTTGGTGTTGTTTATTCGGGTGTTTTGGTTCCAAAGAATGGGAATGGGAGTGTGGATATGGTTCAGAAGTGGGGGAGAGGCAAGGCAACGCAGGTGGTTGCCAAGTCTAAGGATAAAGTCATTCTTAAAAAAGTATAGTTGTTGGAACTGTTTTTAAGGAGAAGTGTTTGTTTCTTTTATGGACAAATCTTTTCCATTTTCTGTTTTTTTTATTTTATTTATAAAGCCTACAAAAAGCATTTTGCAGCTGACTAATGGAATGTGCAGGTTAAGGTTGGAATCCAAGGGGCAGAAGAATTTGGTGATTATGAGGAGTGGTTCAATTACAGGCTATCTAGGGCAGCACCCGAAACATGTGCTGACTTCCTTGGAAGTTTTGTAGCTGATCAAACAAATTCACAGTTTACAAAAGGTGGAAAATGGCTTGTTTGGAAGTTTGAGGTGCTCGAGCTTGTATTTCTATTGCATTAACATTAGCCTTACATTAAGTAATCATGTACTATTTAACTTTCAGGAGTTTTATAAGTATATTGTTTGGTTGGTGTTAAATGTCATCTTAAGAATACAAATTAAATTTGCCATCTTAGTCTAGTTTATTCCTTCATTTACATAAATTAATTGGAGGGTTGCCCGTCTCTCAGGGAGATCGTACTCTTGCTGATTACATGAAAGATCGCAACTTTCCTTCAAACTTAGAATCCGTGATGTTTGGACGTGTCTTGCAAGGTGTAGACTCTTCAAAACGAAATGCGTTAATCATCAAACAAATAATGCGTCAGATCATTGCGTCTCTTAGGAAAATTCATGGTACAGGCATTGTTCACAGGGATGTAAAGCCAGCCAACTTAGTGGTTACTAAACGAGGGCAGATTAAGCTCATTGATTTTGGTGCAGCAACAGACCTGCGGATTGGAAAGAATTATGTTCCCAATCGTACCCTTTTGGATCCGGACTACTGTCCCCCAGAATTATATGTACTACCAGAAGAAACACCAAGTCCACCACCAGAGCCAATTGCTGCTTTTCTTTCACCAATCCTGTGGCAGGTTTGATTACTTATACCCTTTTTATGCAGTCAAAATATGGTTCTTCTGTAGGGTTATTAATTTTAATGAAAAACATAATACTGGGATCAACAAATTTATCCAATCAGCTAAAGAAGCATATTGGCTATAAGATCTGTTCACAAAAAATACAACTGTTCACTAAATTAAAATTTAAGAATTCCTAGTTAAGATGCAAATGTTAGAACATTAACTACAAGATTGGTTAATATGTTAATCACATACTGACTGAGTTAACTATGTGATTATCGTTGCAGTTAAACAGCCCTGATTTGTTTGATATGTATTCAGCTGGGATTGTACTCCTGCAAATGGCAATACCAAGCTTAAGGTCTCCTGCTGCTTTGAAGAATTTCAACTTGGAACTGAAAACCTGTGGATATGATTTGAAAAAATGGAGGGACTACACTCGCCTCAGGCCTGACTTCCAAATTCTAGATAGTGAATCTGGTAGAGGGTGGGACTTGGCAACCAAGCTTGTATCTGAGAGAGGTTCCCTAAGAAGAGGACGATTATCTGCTGCTGCTGCTCTGCGACATCCTTATTTTCTTCTGGGTGGTGATCAAGCAGCTGCAGTCCTTTCAAAATTAAGTATAGGCAGAAAGTGAGCTGCTTAGCAATGTGAGTATATCATTTCATTTGCTGATTCTTTTATTTTTGTTTTTAATCCCTGTTATCTGTCAAATTTTATAGTCAAGCTTGAGCAGATAAGTTTTTGGTTCCTCTTGCTGCTGCCCATGTTGGCTTCTAAAAATGCATCTAGCATTATCTCCTGTTTCCTTGACAAGAAACTAAGATAATTTAGAATGAATATGAAACTGTACTTTCTATTTGACTTTATTAAACTGGATGAAAGAAAATCACTACCCCATGAACAACTTGCAATCTATGCACTCTCTTTTGCATCACAAGGTGATGTAAAAATTGCCAGTTAACCCAAAAGATAGTCTCTCAGTGTAAAAACAACGGGTTTCTTTAGGTCCTGGGTCGCTGATAATATGTCAGGATGCTTTACCTATTTATTTTTGGTTATTTTGTTGTGTAAGAACCAAGAATCGTATCACTTTTGATTGAAGCCCTGAGGTAATATTATTTCAACATTTATTTCTACCAGGAGAAGCACATTTGAATTCAAAGATGTCCCATGACAAGCCTGCTGAACTTGTGAATTGACAGCCATCACTTATAAGATTTTGTTCCATTTTGTGTTTGGGTTTTCCTCCCCAAGTTTAATTCAGGGGGAGATTTTCTTCTCAATTTCAGGCATATAATAAGCCTGAGGACATCAAAGCTTACAGAAGGAAAAATTATTGCTGCAGCATACATTTATATCTTTCATGAAACCTATATGACAACAATCTCAAGCAGGAGTGCATAGTGGTTGTAAGAGCTTAGTCAGTCGTCTCCTATGGTTTTTTTATACAAAAGGTTAATGCTTGAAGATTGGCGGGACCTCACCTGTTAATACCTAAACTTCGAGTTCTATGGCTTGAAACAGGATATACAGCTAAGTAGAGCTGCATTCTATTGACACTTATTAGATGAAACTTACTTACATCCAAGATGAGATTATGTATTCAGTTTCATATAGCTATGCCATTTGAATAGTATTCTTGTACGAATTTGTGCTTCTTGTGGCTTTCAAAGAGTTGTCATCGATATAATAACAATAGTTCTTCAAACCAAAATTACTAGCTTATTTTACAAATTGCCACACAAATGTCAAAACATACGAAGTATACTATTGGCATCAATACAAACAGAATGATATGGTGAATCCCCATATTTATCTCTTGCGTCCACCACGGACATCGCTTTTTACATAGCACTGGTTGGCAGTTTTCCACATAGGGTGTTAGAGTTCGTCATGGTAGAGTACTTTTTCCAACACATTTCTCTTCTTACAACCCCAACGGCATTTCTTAGAACACAAGGAATTGAAGAGGGCTACTCTTGTGGATTGAAGGGATATGATGCTTGATGTGGAAGGTGATTTTGAGAGAACAATTGCATACCCATCATCCATGTAATCCGTTCCATCAGGAAAGAGCTGCCACACAAGGCTTCCAGCCCCACTACCTCCTTTCTTTGTAGAGTTTAGGATGGTCTTGTACACAGTGTTTATAAGATTGTCTCTATATGTTGAATTGTAGCCAGGAGCTTTTGCAGATACACCAAACTCAGCAAAAACAACTGGCATTCCAAGATAAATTTCAGCATCCTCTATGTGAGCTTCCATCCAAGACTTTATAAATGGGAGATGGGAATCAGCAATTGATTGTGAAATCCTTAGACAAGGTAATAAATTCATAGTCAGAAACTATATTATTCATGTCTAAAGGTGTGGATTTTAGATAATTAGATGAATGGTAAAAGCAAAAATGAAACACTCATGACATAATACATCAATATAATTTATAATGGAGTTGACTTGTATGCACATGCGTATGAACATGATACTAAACATACTTCAGTAGAAGTAATCATTGAATAAACTCACCAAGAGTCTGGATATATGTGAACAGAAGCGAAGTCAACTCCTAGAACCTGGTGATTCCTGATAAAATCAGTTCCAACCTGTTGAGCATATGAATTTGGGTTGAACTGATATTTTTGAGGTGTCGAGGGACCGTAAAATCCTTCTAGTCCAATCTCCACTAGGTGTTTTGGATCAATGCTCTTTACATAGAATGCCATTTCTTTTATCCAATCCTAGAATGTATTCAGTTGAGCACCAAATGTGATATCATGGAAGGACTGATTAATTGAATGCAATGATCATATTTTATTAAAAACTGCCTTATGTGTTGTTTCTTTTAAAAACATAGGTCCACTTGACTTGATTATTATTTTATTAATGGAAAGCGAAAGTTCTGGAGGGGCAAACCTGTAACACATCACCTGAGGAGTCTGAGGTGCATCGAGGCTCATTCATCAGTTCCCAAGCAAAAATTGTTGGATCTTCCTTGTAAGTGATATTTGTGAATGTATTAACTCTATTGAGAATCGTCTACATAGTGAAAAATAGTACCAGAACCGATTAGTTAAAAGGAATCGCCAAGGAAAAAAGCCACATCCACATGTATTCATTATTAGGTAGTTGAGCATTGCATCATCACATAAAAAACAAGCATTAATTCTAGTGCCCAAATCCCAAGCAACAAAAGGTGGTTTTTGATCTGTTGGATTGTAAGGAACTACTTGCCTTAACATGAGCCTTGTAGTAGCTTCTTAGAGTTGGATGTGAAAAGAAGTCATCATCAGAGGTCAAGTTAAGGCCAGCTGCATTGCCCCACTTAACATACTGTGCTTTGCCACCATAAGCCACCCAGTTGTTAACCAGTGATAATATGAGCCTGATTTTGTATTTCCTTGCTTCACTTACCACAAAGTCCAAGGCCTATGGTTCCAACAATAAAATGGAATTATATGAGGATTGCTATTTAGCTGCATGTACAACTAGAAATTCAACAGTATCATTTTTTAAACTAAGCACAATACAATGGTGAAGAATGATTAATTATACTAGAGAAGTCAAAATCATAATACTGATTTTAGTAGTATATAAAAAGTACTGAAAATAAATAGCAGATAATTAAGAAGCACTGCCTTGAATACGTCTTCATCATAAACTGATGGAGATTTCTGAAGAGCACGCCATTGGCCATCGTTGAACGCCCAAGTCCTACAAACTGACATACCTACAGAGGATGCATGTTTGAACACCTCAGTAACCTTCCCTCTGGTGGACTCATCCGCAGCAAATACCATCAACCAGTATGTGTTGAATCCATTAACATAGAAAGGTTGGTCATTCACCACAAATTGGTTTCCTTTCTTTTGCACCATCTGCCATTCTTTTTCTTCCATGTCTCCCAATACACTCCTTAACCCCCCCAAAAAAACATATAATTAAGTGAAGTTAGAACGGACAGAAGTATGGATTTTATGAGTAATTAACAAGAGGGAGGGGGGTTGTTCTAATACATACCCATAACTTAAGATAGAATCTGCTATATCAACGATTTCCCAATCTTCATATTCACTGACATCAAATCCAGTTGAGCTTAAACTTTTAGTAAGAGTAAGAAGAAGGACCAAGGAAATAATAATACGTAATCCAAATCTCTTGTGTGTTTCCATAGAGTTGGTTAACTAGCCACCATGTGTTATGGTGTTTTGGACCACATTATATAAGTGATCATCTTAAATTTTCTTACACAGAAGTGGATCAAAGACAGAAGAGTGGTGTGAAAGTCGAGACCATGTCACTACTCTAGCTTTAAAGCGAAGAAAAGCTTCTATTCTATTTTATTCTCTTCCATTGCTTAGCAATGGATAGGCAAGTCGGGTAGGAGTAAAGTAGCAAAAAAGTGTGTCCTGACTCCTAAGGTACGCTCATGTCAAGTGGGTTCCACAAACCGGAACTTGGGATACAGGGAGGTTTTGTTAGATTTGACGAAACAAGCAGTTATGGAAACCGTATAATACGAAAATCATTACACAAAAATAAACAAACTCTTAGAATTTGGACATAAGTCTAATTCTATCCCACAAAACTTGAATAAAAGAAAATTCTACAAATCTGGCTTGTTGATGACGATTGTCCAAGATTTATAATCATTACTTAGACGTAGTCGATAAAGGATCCATCTCCCTAAGAGCCAATATTCCAACGACCACACACAAAATTGCTACACTCAGTCTCTCTGGTTAGCTCGTTTGTAGATAGCCCCATTATGAGACACTCGTTACAATTTCTGATGAGTCGCAATTAAGACAGGCTAGGACTAGGAGTGATCACAATTAAGGTGGCTTCTCAACAAAAACATGACATAAATATAATATCACCAAATTTATTCTAATTCTATCATAATTTATCTAAAATAACGTCAACACTATCAATTCTGTCAGAAAGACATATATATAGGGAAGGACTTGATGAAAGAACTTTTCCAAAGGAGAAATTAAACGAAAGACTATATATACCTGTTTCTGTGTGTTGAGTCCATGTAGCTGTGTCTTCACTGTTAAAACCTTGTTGGAGGAGTTTGATCCCTTGTTGGGGGAGAAGTAGAAAAGATAGATGGAGAGCAGAGCAAAATAGCAAATGAAGAAGAGGGGATCGGTTGGAATTGGCACTCTTTGCATTATTTGTGACATTTGTACTTTAACAGCAACATATGACGTTTAGTGAGATGCTAAGATACATTAATTCCTGCCTCCAAAGTCAACCGTCATCTTTTTGGAACTATTGGTGGTGCTTGAGCTAGCTACTTGTCCTTGTTCCCAAGTAATGAACAAGCATTTATGTTTGCTTGTGCGCCAAGGCCTGCTGATATGATTTGTGTTCTTACTATTCGTTAAGTCCTTGATTTTGCAGCATTTTGATTTACAAGAATAGAATCTGTCCCAGATTCAGAAAACCCATGATATCAAATTTTGGTTTGGAACAAGATCAAGGTTGTGTTGATATCAAATTTCTATATTTCCATTTATAAATAAAGATCAAGTTAATTTGGTCCGGTGTTTGGTAAGTTACTATTATTAGGCGAATATCATCATCATTTTGTTTCAATAAACCCTTTTCCCGTGGAACTTGTCAAACAAGAAGAAACAACATTACTAATTTGCATCTATTTCAGAGTGAGATTTTCTTGTGTTTGTTCATCGGTGAAGGAGAATATGAATAAAAAGTAGTTACAATGTAAATTTCGCTAGTTATTAACATGACTTAATATTTCAACCAAGGGTACTGGCTAAACAATAAATGTGGTAACGCGTGCCAGTTTTCAAAGGATCGTTCTCATCCAACATCTATATAAAATGATGCATATTGAAATTAAAAATACGTTACTATTTATCTTTTATCATATTTTAATTGTATGTTTTAATTAAAATTAAAAAAATTTAAAAGTATTTTTATTTTAAAAGTAATAATTTTTTTCTTCATTTAATATATTAAAATTCATAAAAATACTTTTTAAATTTTAATCCAAACAAATTATATGACATTGGCTATCATATCTTTGATGATTGCAAATGGAAAGAAATTCTTTTTTCAAAGAAAACTCTGTTTTAAATGAGTTAAATTTCTATGAATTTTCACCATAAAATTTTTAAAATAGAATCAACGAGAAATGATAACAAATATAGTTTTTAAACCCAGTATTAAAGTTAAACTTACTACACGACAAGTTATGATTGAATACTAGTAACGATTTACACTAGTAGACTATTTAGTTATATATTTTTTATTTTAATCCATATAAATTGTATATTTTAAAATTTCCTTTTATTTTGTATCACTTTTAATTTATATAGATAAAATATTTGAACCCTTTGCAATTTATGAACTCTAAGGAAATGATGTCATGTTTCATCCTGTTAGGACAATGTAAAGAAGAATTAATTGTTTACTACAGCTATTGAAAGTGAAACCACTTCTTTGATGCGTGTTTTCTGTACATCATTCACAAGCTATGCATAAAATTTAGCCAGTGTTATGTCTGTTTGATTTGTTAACATCATTCACAAGCTATGCATAAAATTTAGCCAGTGTTATCTCTATTTGATTTGTTAACATATATATAATAGGATAGAGTGATAGAGAATAGAGAGAAGTAAAATGTTGGTGGTTGTTGTGATGACACTTATGTTTTGTTCGGTTTCGAATCAAAGGTTGCTTAACAATGGTGAGAGTCAACACAGGAGAAATCTTCTTGCCAGTGGCCTTGGTGCCGCTCCTCAAATGGGATATGACACTTTTATTTTTTATCTTTTATCTATGTAAATTGTTCAAGCTATTTCACTAGCTAGAATTATCACATCACAAGACATTTTTTCTTAATTTTTATTTTTTTCATTAACTTATTACTTCATTTTTTATTTTTATTTTATTTTAACTATATGTTTTTTTTACCCTTTGTACTTCTGATTTTTTTTAAAAATTCTTATATTTTTTATTAATTTTTTCAACCAAATAGTAAGGATGAATACGCATCAAATAGTACTAAACACCATAACATACAAAAAATCACGTTATCAAAACATTTATGTTACCTATCAGTCATCTCCTTTCGTTTTGTACAAGTAAAATAACTGAAATCATTTTCGCTTAAAAATAAACGAAACAATCATTCGAAAAACAGGTATCTCACAATTTATACATTTATGTGACATATAAAACATTTTAGTAACTTAGCCAACACCATTGGCCAATCGGTTTAACTTACTTTTTTAGGCAGACAGAGAGGCTATTACTTTTGCAGTCCACAAATTTAATCTTATATCTTCTTTTAATTTTATAATTTTCAAAATTTCAGAATCGTCATTCTTCTTTTATAATGAAAGATATAATTTTTTTTAATGTTATCGAATCACGAAATCTAAAATGTGGAAAGAATGTGAATTTATGGATTCCATAATCTAAAACATGAAATTCACTATTATGGATTAAGTTTTTCATAATACAATAAATTGTGTTTTGGAATAATGAATTTCATATTCAAATTACTAAATCCACAAATTCACACATTTTCTTATACATTCCGGATCAGTATTCTGGAATATGCATTATATTTTGAAATAGTAATTTTGAAGTTGATTTTATAACTTAATGTTTTGGAGTGCTTATTTCAAAAATTTATAATTTCATGATCAATGCAAATCTAAATTTATAAACTTTAAGTCCAAAAATGCACCTACTCTACATTAGAATTGCTTTTGGCAGACATTCAGTTCATTTGAAAACTAAAGAATCATGATTAAGGAAGTTAATTGGATAGTTGATTGAAAGGGTAGAGTATATATGAAAAGGAATATAAAACGCTAACCAGCTGAGCCACCGAAATGTCAGTATTACAGGCCATGCTTCAAATTTTTTAGATATAGATTGTAACTAAAATTAAACTTCATTATTTATCCCGTATAAATGGATATTTCCCTTGTCTAAAACAACTCAATGAAGTTCAACATCTCCTTAATATTGCGAAACATTAGTAGCATAAAACAGCCTCTTGTCCATCAAACTTTCAGTACATCTTGTTCATTTTAGTGTATTTTTTCGTCGCAACTTAGATTGAGTACGACTAAGAATTGCTAGGATTATTGATTATTGATTATTGATGTAAAGAGCAATAAAAAACTATCCACTACTCATTTATCTTTTATTGGATATAGGTTAACAAAATAACAAGTGCACCAGGGAGCTAAGCCATTTAGATGTAGCCTAGAAACTGAATTTATTAATCAGGCAGATTATGGGATTAAATTTACAAGAGAAATGACATGAGATTCACATGTAATGCGAGCATGATTGGTTTATTCAAGGCTGAAAGTATCAAATTAGACAACTTGGTTAGATTTTTTTTTTCACTATATATCAATTCGAGGAACCAACAAGAAAATCAAGGGGTACAAGAGACCAAATGTCCAACCGTACCAGTCTTCATGACTATGTTTTCTTCATAACGTAGAGACAAAAGATGTTGGGTCCTATACATGTAGAAATGGGGAAATTTTCCCAATTTACCATTTTACCTCCTAATATCGATTCACTAGTTCCAGTTAACCAGATATCAAGTTGTAGTAACATTAAGGTACTGACTAAAAAATTTAATCTACCTATGGCAAAGTAGTGATATCATGCACAATATTCTTGGTCCATCTACCTGAAGAGTCTGGAGGCTGATCTCTTAAAGACTTTTCCTTCAAGCTTCAGTCGTCTATATGCTTCTCTCAGATGACAAGGCCGGATTGGTCCAGATTCCTTCCTCTCTTTCATAACTATTCTAGCTACAAAAAATATTGCAAGTGGATTAATAGAAACAATTGGAACTGCATATTAGCCTTCCTTAGGCTAATACACTGTAATATTTTGACCTTGAAAACACTGTTTAAAAATAATTGCTATGATACATGTTTGCATTTTGTAATGATTTTAGAAGGAAGCAGTATCCATACCTGTTTCAACAACTTCACCAACAAACATTTTTGCAATGCCTGATACTACAATCGTCATTGGCACAGAAATTTTCTGGGTCCCAGTGATGCTAGCTAATAACTGCATTCGTGCCATCAAGAGAGGAGACAAAAACTTGTGAACAACTTAACTTGTTATAATATAAATTAGTAACGCAAATTTGGATGCAAAAATGATTATGTGTAAACTAGTGTAAAAGTAGACGAGTCCAAATGCACACACCGAGATGACAAAGGAGCTTACCTGGTGGAGCTAAGCATTGGACAAAAAAAGTCCAATTATAAATAGTGTGCAACTAAAGTTAATTTTTCCTCAATCAGTTTGGGGGAAAATAAAACAGAAAACTAGAGTGAAGGTCAGGTGATGATGAAGTTTGCAGAGAAATCAAGAAACAAAAAAATGAAAGATAAAATAAGCTTATGGCGTGTTTGTTTGAGATTGTGGCATTGTTTGATTTGATGCAATGATATTTGATTTAGAGGATGAGAAAGTTTCCAATCGAGAAAAAGGTAGAGAGAAGATACCCTTTTCATGTTGGCTTTCTGAAAGCCAGCCCTCCGGAAGGACTCGTATCGACTCATCTGCACTTCGGTGAATTGAGACAGAATGGCTCTGAAGAATGAGAGAATTGGTGAACAACGAAAAAAGAGAATCATTAAGGACATGAAAAAAAAAAGTCAAAATTAGTTACTGACTGCATCTTCGCCATTTTGTGAGGGTCACCCGTGGAAGGGAGCTTTGCAAGCTCAACGTCCATGTTGTCCTCTTCCTCCTCTTCTTCATCGTTGTCTTTGTTCTTCACGTTTACGTTCACCTTCAGCTGAGGAGCTTGTTGTGGATTTTCTGGTAAAACAGAGGAAGAAGGAGTAGGGTTTTGCGTCTCCGTCTCCACTTCCACCTCCGCCTCCGCCTCCGCCTCTGCCTCCGCCTCCGCCTCTATCTCCGTAGGTGATTCTGGCGGTGATTCCTCGAATGCTGCTTCGAATGGATCCTTCGATTGCTTCATTCTTTCGATTATCTTATTAGGTCTCGAAGTGGTGAGTGATGGGAGCTTTCATTTCAGCTTAACAAAACACACCACCAAATCATCTTAACTAACCAATCTCACCCATCCATTTCTTTTTAAACAAAATCAATGGTTGCAAATAAAAGTGCGCAAAAATGACGTCGTTTTATCCTTTTAGCCTTCTCAATTTCCTTTTTAATTGTATACCTCCCTCTATTATTATATCTTTTTTTTTTTTTTTTTTTTTCCAATTTATCCTCCTATTCGCTACATGTTCTCACCCCCTTTTCTACACTTTTGCTAACTTTGCACAAAAATGCACTCTGAATTCTAAGCTTTCCGGCAATCATCATCACTTATACTATTCATAACACAACCTCACCCTAATGAAAACTATAATCAAATTTTTCTCTTCTCCCAACACCAAACACAATTAAAAGAAACCTTCCAATAATATCATTATAGTTCAAGCGCAAGGATAATTTTTGCTTATCCATCGCTCATTGCTACAATTCAAACCATGTGAAAATTTTCAAAGTTCAGAAAACAAAGAACCTAGATTGAATAAACACAAGTAAAATTCAACTCACTTATCCGAACTCAATTAACAAGACCCACCATCCCCTTCCCCAAGCTTCCTCCTTTGCGAAAAATTTGCAATACCCATCAATGAAAGATTCAATTCAAAACTTGCAAAATACCAATGAAAATTAGCTTTGGAAAAAATTAAAGGACCAAAATTATTAAAGGGTTTGTGCCTAATCTAGTGCTTTACCATGGGAGAGAAAAAAAAACAAAAATAAGGTGCAATTTTGGATTTACAGAGGATCGGTGTGGACAGAGAGTTAAAAAGAAAATTCGTCGATCACAAAAACAATGAAATAAAAAATTTGGAGAGATTTAACAATAATTGATTAGGAATGAGGAAGAGAGATAAAGTGAGAACTAAGAAGCAAAAGAAATTTGAAGCGATTGTGAGAGAGAAATTGTTATTATTATAAGAATGTATTCAGTGTGTAAAACTCAAGTTGCAACCTACCTTGTAGAGTTTACTAGATTGAGAGAAGGAGGTGTGAACGTGTAGAGAGGTTTAGAAAAGTTAAAAATTAAAAGAAAATGAGGTATAAATAATAATATTAGTCTTGAAAATTTCTAACTTTTCACATACTTGGTCCTTTTACTTGAACAACCACCGTGGGCGACTGATTCACAAAATCAATGACACAATATCCTTATCTTCAATTTTATTTATACCCCAATATGATTAGTGGTGCTCAAAAAATGGGATATGCTTGTGGTCGTTGGTTAGCTCGAACCTGTGTGCTCTTTCAATGAAGATATTGCATCTACGATCATCTACAACAATATTAAAATCCTCTCGTTAAAATCTCCAATAAGACAAAGGGAGATACCTCGTAATAAGGATCATGTTTTTTCATTTGCATTTTCTTTTTCATGTATTGATTGGCATCTTTTATTTCTAACTATATATAGTTCGCAAGGAGCACCATTAACACATAATTTTTCATCTACCCAGTAACAGGTGCTTTGTTCTACCACTACACATTGCAGCTAGCATGAGCGGTGGGCTATATATGTATTAATTGGCATTAAACACCTAAGTAAACGAATAGCATTTGCAATATTGCTTTCTCTGTATCATCTCTCATTTGCCAACCTAAAACTTTTAATGGCACACTAACACCTATTTTAAGAGTGAGTCATTATCAAGAGTTTGCTACAATGTTTAAGGTATGAATATACTTATGTTATTAACTTGTTATATTCATTTAGTTGTCATATGTATTGTATTGTTTACGTGATTCCAATTTCAAACGCAGCATTTTAGAATGATTCAAATTATAAAAGTAGATTTTGAATATACAAATCACACACTAGCATTCAAGACTAAATTTGGAGCATACATGGCTAGCAAAGAACAACTTAAAGAACATGTAATTTTAACAAAACTACATGAAAAAGCTAATTAAGGAAAATATTTTACTCAAGTCACAAAGTTGACCACTTAAACTTTGTGATTTATTTTTTGAAATCTACAAAAGGAAGTTAACATAACGTGAGGTAAGCTTTTATGTTTGTGCAATCTTCTTATAGGTCTTATTTCCTTTTCCCAACCTTGATGTCTAAATATCAATTAATGGATCCAATTAATATAATTTTTAACCACTGCTATGTTGAATTTCCTGTATCGAAAAATTGAATAATAATTAAAAAATAAAAGCTTACCATTAATATAGTAAGATTATGCGTACTTTCATGGGTTATTATATTATGCAACATAGTTTCCTATATAACATAAATAATATTGACTAGTTCCTTTTATAACACATTGTTTAAAGATAACATAAATAAGCATTCATGTTTTAAATAAAATTACATCTCTCCATTTTGTAAAAAGAATTGGTAATTTGACTCTCTTTTTTCTTTTTTATTGATTTTCAACCAAACTGTTTCGACGTTTTTTGTAATTTTTTACACCATTCCTTATTTTTAAGTCTTTAGCTTATAAAGAATAATAATATATGTTTATGACAAAGGAAGAAGGATTGACATTGTTATTTATCATTTTCAAAATTTTCACACAAATGTCATCTGATTGCTTACTCAATTCTTCTATAGCTTTTTCTACGAAGGTACCTACTTCTTATAATCACATGCACATGTAGCTATCTTTACTAATGTAGGATAAACCTCTTTGTACCAGTGTGTGCTATCAGGATTAAAAATTTGTATCTTTCACACATGTATGTTAAGCTTCTCTTGCCTATCTTTTCAAAATATTTTGATAAGGTATTTGATTTAATATTTGTCATGTCAAGAACCTTGATTGTATGACAACACAAAATGCTAAAAGTCTCCAACTTTTTGCAACTACACAAAATTGTGTCAATGAAAGGACTAAAGGAAACTTTAAACTCTCAAATCAAGGTCTTCTCTACTACCAACTTGTTGGCTCGTTAGTTCAGATAAGACTCTTTACTTAATGTCTAAATCATTTGCCAAATCAATCTTATAAGCTTGAATATTAGACAATTTATGTTGAGATCTAAGCATATGAATCGTCTCAAGAAGATGCAAAGGATGGTTATGCTTATCAACAAAGTTATGAATTTGATACTACCTATTTTTTTTTTCACATATTTCAATTCTATTTTTACAAGACATCTAGTTCTTGTTTCAAGTTTATAATTAGTTGTTAGCGGTCTCTTTTGTTTGCTTTACGAAAATCTTCTTTACTATATAAATATCTAGCAATCAAAATCCTTCCATCTGTGTTCTTGTTAAAATAATTATATCAAACATTAAATCCAATTTTTTCATCATAATCATACCAAAACTTCCATGCCTCTTCTAAAATATTAAATATTTTTCCTACTTGAGACTACCATTCAAGGTCATTATCCATAGACAACATTCATTGTACAATAATATAATCTTCTAACATCCTAATAAAATGAAATTAAAAACTAAAACCAACCAAATACTTTAAATTGAAAAAAAACTTCAAGATGGGTTACTTCATAAAATGAATTATAATTAAAAGAAATAAATTAATTGAACATGTTAGAATGTTTTCTCCACATTACATACTTATCCATTAGCATGAGAATATTTTTTCAACCATGGACAATGGTTAAACTCAACCATGCTTTAGGAAATGGATTAAATTAACTTGGTGAAATATTAAATTTCTTAAACTTCTATAAATAAGACAATAACTATTTCTTATGGTTCTTTAAAACGTAATTTACTTATATATTTTTAAATTTTGGCATTTCAAAATATTCAAATCCAAAACAGAACAATTTTTTAAAGTAGAAAATTGGATTAAATGTAATTATCCCTAATTGAACATGTAGTAAAGTTTACAATTAGATTTGACCTAGTTGATGAGATACAATTAGGTGGAGGCTAAGGTGGGAAACCCACCCAAATATCTCATTGTGGGAAACTATGTTAGGATCGTCAAATATCTTTTTCTTTAAATGAAAGGTTCGTACTTGTTTTTCTTTTTTTTTTCTTTTTTTTCTTTTTTCTTACTTTTTTTAAGTTTATCCCTCTTATTTGTTTCCCCTTCTCTCTTCTCTATCATCGCACTCAAAACATTATCATCACTATTTGGCAGTAATGATGCAACAATCACCTCCACCACTTTTTTTGTCTTAAGCTTTTGCTTCATAGGCTTACCCTTTGTTATGTTGTCCACCTAAACATTGACTTTCTCCAACATCACCTCCTTCACCCTCCTCCTAAACTCTTCATTATCCTTTATTGTAACGTTCACTTTGGGATTCTCATCAACATTCTCATAAGAGATGTATGAGATCTTAAAAGCCTTGTTGACCTTGTGTAGCACCTTTTCATTAGAGTTATATACCTTGCCCTCCCATGTGAGGGTACTATTGATCTCACACTTAAATATCACCTTCCCCCATGGATGTTAACATGAGCCTTATTATCTAGCCTTGTGGTTCCTTTCTTCTCCCTTATTTTGTTCATGATGTTCTTAGGTTTGAAGTTTCTAGGTTGCTTTGGCTAGGTGTTGATGGTTGGGTGTTGAAGATAGTTTGTTGGATTTAGTGGCTCCACTAATGCGATAGTTTCTTTTAGGTTGGAGTGAAAAAGAAAGGAAAAGAGACAAATTAGAAAAAGCAAAGAGGAAACAAAGAAAAAAAAAACAGAAAACAAAAGACAAATCTTGACCATTTATGTAAAAATTAATAGATCTAATAGGTGGGAATATAGTTTTCCATGATGGGAGACTTGGGTAGGTTTCTCACCCTAACCTCCAAAATTATACCAAACTTGAAAATGCAACAATAACACTCAATGCTCTTATGTTTGAACCCTTAATTAGGATTTGATTTGAACTTCATCGTTGCATTGAACTCTTCTCCAATTATTTGTGTTTCTCAATATTTGTATAAATTAAAACAATATATCACTTTATAATTATTTGTGTAAATATATACAATATATCATTTTACAATTTTGTCACAGATTAATAATTTCACTTCAAACAAATTTAAACAAGATTAATTTTACAAAATCATCTCAAATAATTTTTATATACCCACTCAAATAAATTAAGAAACAAAGGTTATGTCTTCTTTTTTTTTTTTTTTTATAATAACAACAATAAAATTTGAATATAAGACTTTGTGATAATTACTCAAACCCTACCACCATACTGTTGGTTTGAAAAACAGTCATAAAATTGGCTAATTGCAATAAGAAAATTCAATTTATCATATTGTACATTATTACCCTAGAAGAGAAGACGGTACATGTATTTCTAGATAGAATGATAAGCTTTTAAAATGATAATAAAAATGCACAATAAGTTGTTAAAGTGATTTGGCTAATAAGCTTTTTTATAATGAAAAAAAAGTACAATGGAGTACTCTTGTTTTAATCTAAAGTGGCAAAAACTTTTGAATTAAAGAAATATTGAGTGGAGGTTTAAAATTATGAGTTATCATATCTAACTCATATGTCTCACTTCACTCAATAAACCCATATGTCTAAAAACTAACCATCCTTGCCTCTAAACAAAACTCGTATCTTAAAATCTAAGAACTCAAACATGAAACCGGGTGTCCTTTTCTTTAATAATTTCCTTGTTCTTGCACTCATTGAAGCTCTGCATCTTCTACTTCCCTTTCACCTACACTTTCCCAGTGTCTCTCCGCCTACTCACCAACTTCACCACCATTGTAGCGCTCCCTCCACGTGGAAAACCTAAACTTAAACACTCAACGTCTCTTTCACTCCTTCGGCTAAACCCTACGCTTTCTTTAACCAAATCTAGATCGTTTCCATGTCCCATATTTATACTTCCACCTCTGAGCTTAAGATATTAGGTTATCATTTTGGTTATCCTTAATGTTACATGAGTTTATGCTACTACACCAAAACCCCTAAATTTGTTCGGCTGCACTCTTACTTGAATTTCGTCCTTGTTATTAATTTTTTCATGCTAATCAATAAATAGTATTCGGGAATCAATAAAATTTGGAGGGTAGTGTGTAGAAGGAAAATTGAACAGGAGCAAAAGTTGGAGAACACCTGTGCTGTGCTGTGCTGTGTTCCAGTGACAATAAGAATTAAGGAAATGAAAAAGAAAGTGATGGAAGACTGTGACCTGTGAAAGGGAGTTCTTATAACTATAATGACTCAAATTAATATTCTGTAAAGTCTAAGGTTCGGCAATTCTTTCTATTTCAAAGATACCACAGTGACATCATGTTGAAATTTTGAATACAAGACATTCATTTGAAACGTCATATATTTACATTAAAACAAAAATACGATGACAATGTCACGGGAAAACATGCAGAATACGCACTGGAAAGTGAAGAGAGAAGGGAGGAAGTACAGCTTCTATGAATAGATATAAAACAATAAGCACTATTGCTTATGAGGTACTACATCAGTAACTGCAGCAATTTTCTTCTCCAGCTCTGGCTTGTTGGCTCCTACAAGTTTGTCAATCTCTTTCCCATCTTTAAGAAAGAAGAAAGTTGGTGTGACTCTGATGTCCCAGGAAGTGCTGAAGTCCTGCAACATACAAAGCGATGTTCATTAATGTCATCATACCAAGACAACCAATATGGATTTCCACCAGGGAGAAATTACATGATCATCCAAGAAACTTTCATCTTTGATTATGGATTTCCAAATAAAGATTTCTTTGTTGCCTAGTGTGCGTTGAAGAAATATATTGACCACAGGAGGAATTTCCAAATGTTTTATGTTCAATGTTCATATAAGGGCAATCCTAGTAAATACTAACAATAATAATATATGTAGCTTC
This sequence comes from Pachyrhizus erosus, assembly GCA_026544285.1. Classification (NCBI taxonomy): domain Eukaryota; kingdom Viridiplantae; phylum Streptophyta; class Magnoliopsida; order Fabales; family Fabaceae; genus Pachyrhizus; species Pachyrhizus erosus. Next base: position 6,172 of record JAMLFT010000025.1, on the reverse strand, counting down.
TCTACTTACAGCTAGTTCATCCACATCGATTAATAAGAACAAGATAGATGGATATTTCTCAGACAACTCGCAATAATATGGTGCAATCATCTTACAAGGACCACACCATGTTGCACTGAAATTTGCAATAACCTGTTAAACATGAAGATTTAGAGTTAGCTATTGCACCCAAAGGATATAAAGTATACTCATGAAAAGAGGGCCAGGTAACAAAAGATATAGGAAAAAAAATTTAAGCAATTAAATTATCAAATATTTTATCAAAATGGGATTGGGAGGAGTCGACTCTAAAATTATCTTCATGTACATTTGTTTAGAGAGAAAAAATTCCAAGTGGGGGATCTGAAATGGACAAATATCACGTATTTGGGTAAGGGTGGACATGAATTAGATTTTTAAATATACAATATAGATCTAATCCAGATACAATTAAATGGATTGGATTTAAATCCAAATCCATATTTAAAAAAAAAAACAATTTGGATATTGTTAAAACTAGTTTGAACTAGTTTTGAATCCAATTTTTGATTCAAAACCAGTTTCAAACAAAAAATCCATTTTTGGTTGGTAACCAATTTTTTTTTTTTTCAAAACCAATTTCAATCAAAAAATGATTTTTAAACAGGTTCTGAATGGAAAATCAATTTTTAAACCAGTTTCAGATCAAAAACCATTTTTTTATTTTTTAAAAAATTTAATTTTAAAAACAATTTTAAAAAATCTCCGATTGCATTCTATATTACCATTATGATAAAAAGATTCAACTTTCCATCATAAAATAGGGTAATGTAAACATATAACAGTCCATCTCCATGCCTGCCACAAAAGGATTTTAAAACCAATTTTCAACCAGAATCGGCTTTAAAACCAATTTTAGACCAAAAACAATTGAAAATTGATTTTAAAACCATTTTAGACCATATTCAATTTTAAAACTTAATTAAATTATAATAATTTAAAATATGTTAAGTGTCCAAACTTTTTCAGACCCACATTTTTATAAGGGAGGATATGGATTGAATTTATTATTTCAATAAATTCAAATAACATCCAAACCTAATCATTTAAAGTAGTTTAGATTTAAAATTCAATCTAATTCAAAAAAACATTTTGAATTTTTTATAAACTACTTTAAAAACCGTTGTTTTGTTCAGAGTTGATTCTAAAACCATTTATTTTTTCAGAACCAATTTTAAAACTGGTTTGGTTTAAGTTTTTAAACCATATACCATTTTTAAAACCAATTTTAAATCATAAACCAGTTTAAAACTTATTTTGATAAGAAATTGGTTTTAAAACCATTTTTTGGTTTTGAACCAAAATAGGTTTTCAAAACAATTTATAAAAAAATCCAAAATGATTCTTTAAAATATACGACTGCAAGACATGTTTTGTTAGACACTCTACTTATAAGTTTTATAATTCATTGGAATGTCAAATATAATTTACCTCATATATGACAATAAAATTTATAATTATAATTAAAAGACAAGTGTTAAGATCATATTCTTTTAACACGCTCCTTGAGATACACTCTCTCTAATGAGTTAAAATTTATTGAAAACTATAAAATTAAGAATATAATAATTAAATATGATGTTACACCTACAAAATTTTGTTATTTTGAATAAATTTAAACTAATAAGAGAGTGACTCAAAGAGTGTATTCTTAGCATTTCTCATCATTAAAATGAGAACTAACAATGATTCACATAAAATAGCATATAATAGATATAGTAAGAGTAAGAGAAATTTCTTATTCATATGTATATCATAATTCATACTTATACGATAGTCACATGAAATTGGATTTATGTACATTCACATATGAACAAAGGACAATCTATAAAATAAGAGTGTAGAATTTAATACTCCTATTAAATATGCAATTTAATTCTTAAAATTGTCTTTCATTTACAACTTAGCTCTTAAATTTATTTCTTAATCTGACTTGTAATTTGAATAAAAAAAACTAATGCGATTAAGTCATTTCCTTTATTGGACACATAATTTCATTTACTATTAAGACTTTTAATGCATTACTTATATATATATATATATATATATATAAATATTTTAAAATGATTATTATTCAATATATTAGATAAAGATAAAAAGTCATTAAAATTCTAATTTAAAGAATATATAAATTTATTTAATTATCATAAAAAAGGGAATATCTTTTTAAATATCCACTATGCAAACCCAAAGACACTGCACAGAAAATGTACAGACTAACTTACTTTTAATTATGCAGGAAAAAAAATTACTTTTAATTAAAATAATTTTTTCGTAAAAAAATTAAAATAAAGTTCCACTGCTCTATGTGCCGCAGTGCCTCTGCTTCCCTCACGTGCGTTTTCCAAAGCATGGCCAATGGCCACAATCATCCACCACCTACACCGTTTCTATGTTCTCATTTGGACTTTAGATTTATCCATTTCCATTTGTAAAGTTCGAAAGATGAAGGATTGGACTCCAGATTCCTAATCAATATAAAATGTGGTAATGGAAATAAAGCCTGTCCATTTTAACATATTTAAAGAGAGGATTGGGGCAGTTTAGATACGGATCAGTTTTCTACAACTGAACTTTTTGCTCAGGCCTATTTGGAAGGCATGATGATGTGGACAGAATCTATGGGTTCATACATAAAAAATTCAAAACCATGCCCTTGAATAGTCTACCCTCAGAAAGTATCTTCACAAACTCTACACCACTACTGTACTAGTCATCGTATAATCAAGTTCTAAGATATAATAAGTCAAATTGTCCTTCACAAAGTTCAAGTATAAATAATAGGACCACCTCGTGCCAATTTTAACAATATAAGGTTAAATCCTTTAACAAAGTTTAATAATAAAGTATAGGATCTACCCATGTGAATTTTGAGATTATCATGTTATATCATATGCCTCCTGTTAGACCAGGCTAGCAGATAGAAATTGGGCTTAGTTTGGTCAAAAGAAAGGTCAAAAACCTTCGAAAGAGAAGAGAATCAACCCTGATGAGCAGGGAGTTGCTTAGGAGGGAATTGACACGCTGGAGCTTAGTGGAGGTTGTTATATGGGAGGATATGTAAAGGAGAGGGTGTGCATTCTGTTAGTTAGCTTTTGGGAGAGAGAGGCTATGCTCTCAGTAAGGGACTTGATCCTGTGCAATGTTGAATGGTGTGACTGATCATCTTCTTCCTTCAGCTACTGGAATCTGCCCTGTGTTTCCTTAGTGTTTCTAACAATAGTCAGTAGCTATTTCTTCCAATTAGTGTATCATTTCTCAAGTCCATCAATTCCTATTAACATGGAATGTCCTTTCAAATATTTTGCCAAATTGAACAAGAAATCAGTAATGCCCCCTGATTCCAAATCAGAGCATGCGTATTGTGTTAGCATAATTAAAGTAGTTAAATACTTAGTGTATATTTAGTGTAATCAGCATTATTATTTGTAGTTAATTGTTTTTTCCTATTTCCGCATTTACTGGTTGTCTTTCCCTATTTCCCATATTTATATGTGTAACCTCTTGTATTTATATTCACTGAAAATATGATTCAAAGTCTCTATACTCTCCCTTCCTCCTTCCCCACCTAAACCCCTATAATTTCAACATATTGTTATTTGTTAATAATCATCAACAAGAATAATAATAAACGGAAGGCATTGAATAATACTAGGTGGAAGCTACAGATTGTCTATAGGATTAAATGAGGACTTTTTTCTAAAGTTATATGCAAAATTTTCACAAAAAGATTAGTGAGGCTTATCTGTCAAGAACTAGAAACACAGATTTATTCATGTTACCAGCTACATACATGCATGGTAAAAAATGATAAATTAATAAGGGTTCAGCAAAACAATACTAATAAAATGCTAACTGACCTTCAGATAACATTTAATATTATTGTGCTACAAATTAAATAAGAAGTAAAACTTACAATTTTACTGTCCCTCCTCGCTTGTTCCAATTGTTGGTCCCAAGATTCTTTGGTAGTAATAAGTTGCACATTTCCAGAAGCAAATTCCATATGATGATCAGAATCATCATCCTTATGAGCCTGCACACATTAGAAACATGGAACTTCACATTCAATTGAATTACTAATGAAAGATATGAACTGATATGTTACAAAATTGTTTTAGAAGCATTGAGCTGCCACAAGGCTTGCAGAACTATCACAGAAATAAACTACTTTGATATAGATTGACTATATAGACAACAATGTTATGAGTTCACAGCGAGGAGCATTGGGTAAGTTACATCATATTGGAGTTGTATTCACATTTTGTAAAAATACGTTTCTACATGCTTGCTTTGCTTACTTTCACTGGACATAGTTTTGGAAAGTAGCAACTTAGTTCTGACCTCTAGTTCTTAAATTGTTTGCCTCTCTAGTGATAACATCATCTGCTAGGCACCACTAATATAGCTATTTACAACTAGATTAGCTGTCCATGCCTATGGCATAATTTGAAAATACAGATCACTGTTTGATTTAGATATCTTAATACAACTGAGCATGCTTACAATAATTACTCATTTTTAGCTAGCTTTTTGATATTCCTTTCCCTGTCTGCTAAAGATTACTTAGAACACAGTCCAGGAAGGCAAACTGAAAAAGTAAAAGTTTAGGTCTAGAACTCGCAAGCAAATAACTTAGTTTTGCCAAGAAAAAAAGCCATAGAAAACGACCCTCAGTTCATGCTAGGCTTCCATACACTATTATCTTCATAAACTATACTAGAGGGGAGAAAAAAATGTTACAGACACATTCAAAATTATAACCTACACTGGAAGAGTATGTGATCTGTTTAAGATAACAGTTTAACAGAGAGCAGCAGGAAAGCCTTAGGCTTTCAAGTTCTGATGAGAATAACTATAAAAGTTCTAATTGAAGTATCCAAATATTCTCACCTTATGCATACAATTCCCCATCTAATTGTTTCAAAGCCACGAAATTGTAAAACTGCAATAAACTGAACCCTGCAAGCAGAATTTCAGCACAAAAAATGTCTCAAAATCCATAGAACTCAAAGAGAAAGGACAACAAGCAACAGGTAGGTCAGAGACCAAACAAGGGAATTTGGCAATCACAGAAAACTAAGAATGAAAATAAAAGGAGTGAAGGGAAACAACATGAAAATTATAATGCTTATGTAGACATGATTTTCCTACTTCAATTCGCAAAAGCGTTCCAAGTATTCACCGAATGCAAAGTAAGGAAATTAAATGACGACAAAGACATGAGGATGCAAGTGGGGTCCCATCATTTGTTCAGAAAATTGCTTTTGGCTGCTTAGAACACAAAATTGCTTGCGTCTAATAGCACAATTTCTATATCTGGCATTTAAAGTTGCCAACTTTTCAACAGCCTACGAGCAATAAAAAGAAACCCACGAAAAATTAACCTTAAATTAAAGGGACAATTCATGAAATTGGAACAGGAATTTAATTGAAAGAAACCCCAAAACTTAAATTTCAGAGAAAAATAAAACCCACCGTTGGGAAAACCTATCTTAGCAGATTTGAGATAAAAGGAGCGGTGCCTTCTTCAATCCGTGAATTGGGACAGTGAGAAATAGCTAAGGAGAATATAAAGAGCGTTTCATCGCTTTTGCTTGCTAGGTTATTAAATAAGTGTCTTTTTCGTTCCCAACACAACAAAGTGTTTTATGCTAATAATGAATTCAATTCTGGAGTCGATTAAATTTTCAGACATCATTATTTTATTTTTAGTAATTAATTAATAATTGATAATTTAATCGTACTAATACTAATCAATTAATTAAATCCAATTGCTTTAATTAATTGATGTGAATATAAAATCTAAATGCGGGGATTGAAATTTGACCCTTGACGCTTTGACCTCTGAAGAGGACCCAGTACCAAGTTTCCAAGCCTATCATATGAGTTATTCATAAGTATTGTACTTTTCGTTTTTATTTTTATTTTTAAAAATTTTTTCATTGATTATAAGATAATTTTTTATTTTTTAAGCTTAATTATACTTTTTTTTAGTAAATTTTACTTCTAATAAATTAATTTTGTATATTTTATCTATAATTTTTTAAAAAAAATTATACATTTTAACTTACATAATTGACTATTAATTAATAGATAATTGACATGATTTGTTAATATAAGCACAAAAATTTATGGTAAAATTTGTTAAAAA
>JAMLFT010000024.1:0-76553 GCA_026544285.1 Pachyrhizus erosus | reverse complement strand
ATTATTATTATTATTATTATTATTATTATTATTATTATTATTATTATTATTATTATTATTATTATTGTTATTATTATAATATTAATAGCAATATATAAAAGGAAAGGGAAGGGAGTCATAACCGATAAGTTATGTACTCCTAATTAGACACAAAGAAATTCTACCAATACAGTACAATTGTACTATTTATGCTTCATTCTCTTCTTATTAGCGTGTAATTAGTCTTTTTTTTTTTTACCGTGGGTGGGATCTATACGTTTTTTTAAAAAACATTCATTCTCTTTTACTCAGTTTCATCCTCTTCTTCTTTTTCTTTTTTTCTTTTCTGTTGTATCATATAAGAGGTTAATAATTAGAAAGATAAATGTAAAAAAGTAAACATTTTCTCTGATTTTTATTATAAAGTTAAATTTAAAATTGCGATTTGATTGTTAACAACATGCCTTTAATTAATGTCAATTTTTTAAAAAATAATTTATTAATATTTATTAGTTTTATTTATAGGATAATTTTAAAAAATGTTAATTTAAGATAAATGTATGCTCTCAATTAAATTAATAATTTTTTAATCTTAACAAATTAATTAATTTTATTTTATCACAAGATAGATAGTATTACATTTCTACACCTAGAGGAAAAGTAGTTCACTGTCCCTCTCCTTTAACTTTCAAACTTTCATTTTTTTTTTTACTCCTTTTTTCCCTTTGCTTGCTATATATATTTAATACTAGTTATGAGCACGATGCACTAGTTACATGTGATACTTTTAAAATAAATAAAAGTTTGTATATAAATTTATTTACAAATATATATAAAATTCATTCAGAAATAGCAAAATTTTTTAAGATAATTAGAATTCAATAAAAACGTTTCTTTTTCTTTTTCTACCAACAATGAAAACGTTTCAATTATATCTTTAGTGCTTTCTTCAATCGAAACCAGGTGTTATAAATTAGTTGTTTGAATTGTCGTTGTGCCTATAACTTGATTTCTTTATTATTACATCTTATATTAACAACATCTAACCATAGTAAAAGAGATTAACAATAGCCTTTTTGAGATGGATTTTCCTTTCAATTTATAAATTCTTACCCTAGTCCTTAAAATTCAATACTTTATTTTTGGTGAAACTCAAAATTCAATACTAGGGTAGCTGAAAACAGACAAAAGAAGTATTATGTGATAAAACACCCTATTAACCACCTAGAGCATTAAAAGTTACAACATACAATGACCTTCACAGTTTAGAGTGTGGTACCTTAAGCTTTTTGAATTGCAATCCACCTATTTATTTTTATTTTTTTTTGCAATATGCTCTTGATACAATGTGCCTTAATGTTAGTATAATTCCATCAACTATGATATCATGACATGATAAAAGGGAATAATTAATATATCATGTGCAAGATAACAGAGATTAATTAATTACCAGACATGAAAGACTTAGTTTTCTTATCATTGTGATGATGATTGATGCATCTATATATGATTTCAAGCTAGAGCAAGACAATGATAAAAGTTAAAATTAATTAATAAATCAAGATTGGATGCATCTATTTCCTTTGTTATCTGACAAATTCTAAAATTACAATAAATGATTTAGATTGTTGAAGAAAAAAAAGAAAATATATATATATAATTTTTTTTTGGAGTATTATTTTAATAATGTCTTTGTTAAGTTTCACTTGTGTAGAAGATCTTATGTCAATTAGTGATATAATTAAAATATTATATATAAATAAGAGATAATTTTTATCTTATAAGTTAATTTTATATGGTTGAGTTAGACTCATTCAAATTCTAAGATAATGTCAAAGATCTTCTATAAAGAGAGTAATGATTCCATTATTGAAGATGATGAGAACGAAAAAAATATGTTTATAGGCATGAAAGTGAATACAATGATCTCAAATGTTGAAGAAACAAAAATAATGAAGAACAGAGTGAAATATAACAAGGATGTAAGGTTTGGGAAAAAGACATGTCCCTTAAAGCTTATAGTAGTTGTTGTTGGATGCCTTGTAGATTTTGACAATTTATCAAACTAGAAAGCCTTAAATATGTTTATTCATATCTGTAAAATAATTCATTTTGATGTTACTATCTAAATTATTATTTTTATTTTAGTATTTCACATTTTTTTTTATGTTTGATTTTACTGCATGCATTATAAGGACTTAGTTAAGTCATGACATGACATGCAATTTGTAAAAAAATTTAATCAAAAAAATTATACAACAACAATAAAAAAATATGCATTATATATTAAAAATTAATCTTATTATTTTTGGTTGAATTTTTCTATTCTTGCTAGACAATTTTGCTGAATGGAATTTTCTACAAATTATCTATCAAGCATCTTGTATTAAAAAGTCAACCTTATTTTTTTGTTGGATTTTTATGTTGTTGTTAAACAATTGTTCTGGTTAAATTTTTTTATAAATTATTTGTTATGTTATTACTTGACGAAACTAGTATAACGACATATAATAAAATTAAACATAAAAATGTGAAGTACAAAATAACAGTAATTTAAGTAATAAAAATAAAATAAACTATTTTACATATATAAAAAACATATATTAAATTAAATAAAAGCATATATTTAGTGTTCTTTTTAGATGATCTATTTTCAAAAGTAAAGTTTTTTCTAGATGATCAAATCTTTTCATAAAGTCTTTACTGCACTCTCGTGTATCTTACCTTAATGGATGTTATTCAAATTTAAAAGCAAAAACTTTTATTAACAAAACGATAACGCTCTTGGTTCATAATATGTCTCAACTTTATCAAAACAAGTTAATCTATCTATAATGATATGTTGACAATGTTGCATGACAAAGAGAAAAAAAGAACTTTCTCATGTTGGCATAAGTAACAATTCATCTTTAAGTAATATACTCTAACCAACAATGCTCTCTTTGAAAAAAAAAAGTGTTCATCCCATATAAGATGTAAAGAAATAATGTTTGCATTTGACACAAATCATAATGAGGATATTATATCTCTCAAGGATGTTTTTCTAGTCTATATAAAGAAGACCTTAAGTTGAAAATCATTAACTAGTGTGAATTGAATGTATCAATTTTCTTATTGTCTTTTAGTGAGCTCTTATATTCATATAACTTTTTTCAAAGAGACTGCAAATGTACTTTGTTTTCATATTCTCTCCTAAGTAAGTTATGTTAACAACTTTTGTTTATGCAAAAAAGTTTGAAGAGACTTAATGTTAAAGAATACTTGATTTATAATTTCTTATGTGTAAAAGGTTACCAAGATTGTAACGTGAAAAGGCAAGAAAAGAATACTTGTAAGTGTATTGATATAGTAGAGAAATTCTTCTAATGAAGGAACTAGATGTAACTCTTGGATTTAAGAGTAAATTAAGATAATAATATTTTTATATTTTCCTTCTTTAGGTAATCCTTTTAACAATTTTAATTATCATTATTAAAAGAAATTTTTTATAATCTAATAAGAACTAGTTTCCCTTATATATATTTAACATTTTTGAAAAGTTTTCAAAATTATAATAAATATAATTCAACTCTCTCTTCCTCCTTGTGCTTGTCTTTTATATTTTAACTATCCCCCTCGTTCACCCCTACTTTCTTTTCATATTCTCACTAACTTTTGATCCTAAGGTACACGTGCTAGCATTTTTACTCCATTTCTTAAAGCCTTTTGGTAAGCTTTCTTCACCGTTCGTCTCTACTTCATGCGCCACTCTCTGGCTCCCTTCTCGCACCCTTTTCGTCATTTCTTCCATGCCATAAAAACCTCTGGGTTGGTGGTGGTGGATTGATTTGGTACACAAGAAGGAAGTTTTGAAGGTTAAAGCTTACATATTTCTTAAGTTCTAAATTCTTTTCTTGGAGGGTCCAAAGGTAAAGGATGCTTACCGTTACCCATCCCCGCCCCCCCTTTATGACCAATTAAATGAGCCTAAAATACCATGTCTTGATATCTTGATGCCCATTTTGGCTTTGTGTGTGTGTAAAGATTCACGCTTAAAAAAGCTTCAAACTTCACGTATATTTCTTAAATTTATTTCAAGAAAATATAGTTATATATTCTGAGTATGAGGTACTGTTTTATATGATTTAATGTGGCCCTTGAAATATTTTAAAGGTCAAAATGCTTTATTTTTACTTATACATGTATCCTAGTGCCCAGAGTTGTCATTTTTTTGGTTTTGGCATATCTTATTTTGTGTGAAAGTTATGCTAAGTTTTATAGATAGTATGCGTTGAAATAAATATAAATTTGTGTGTTTTTAAAGTATTTTTTATGATATATTGTAATTTGGAGTTGTTTCAAAATTTTGTTGATCCCTAAAATACTTAAGACACCAAAAAGACTTAAACTTAATCTTAAAAAAGTTAATGAAAGACCCCTGCACTTTTGGAGCCTGGGACATGAACATATGCTTTTTAGGATGACAGTGTTAGGAATCAAAGTTAAGGACATGAAAGCATTCATTAAGATTAGGATTGGGTGAGATTAATTTAAAGGTAATAAGCTTTAATAGAAAATTAAATTTTAATCTAAAAAGTAGCTAAAAACTAATTATACACTTAATAAAAATGGATTGAGCTTGATTTTATGTCTTAAAAGTTTATCATAAAAGAAAAGAGAATTATTGCTTAAAAAAAGCTAATCTAACTTAGTTTAGAATTAAAAAACCCAATTTAATTAAAGAAAGGGAATTTTTGTAATTATAAGTATTTTTTATAATATTTGATAATTATTTTAGTGTAAAATAATTTTTAAAGTAATATTTTTATTTTTAATAAAGTTAGAGTTAAAAATAGTTAGATTTGAGTTTGTTTAGTAAAAATATATTATAGAAGGGAAAACTATAATTTCAAATCCTTAAAATTTATTTTTTGAATAAAATATTTTTTATTTTATGTTCTCTTAATTTAAATAATTTAGAAATTTGAAAATAATTTTAATAAATTATGACTATTCTAGTAGTTGAATAGATAATATTAAGGGTAAAATAGTCATTTCACACGAAACCTTTTCAGAAAATTTTTAGAAAAATTAATGATGACCAAAAACAACATTATTAACCATAAATAAAAATATCAAGTCAAAAGGATTTTAAGATAATTAATTATGAATTTATATGTTCAATAAAGTATAATATAAATGCGTATTATGGGGATTTCAAATTTTAATTTAATTCAAAATTTGAAAGAATAACTTAAAATAATTCAATATAAACTTAGATAATTTTATTAAAATCATTTAAGACTTACAAATAGAATTTAATAAACTCCTTTCATAAATATTAATAATGTTTTGAGACTTTCCAAATTTGTTTATACGTACCTTGATTACAAGGTGTCGTAAGTGTTTAGTACCTCATGGAGTGTAGCAAACTTGTAAGGGCCTGAAATGGTAAATTTTTAGTTGGAACTTGGGGCCTAGTGCTCAAGTATGATGTTGTTGTTGATTCTCCATGAAAAAAGTATAAATATTAAGATAAATTTAAGGATAACAGTATGTTTTTTATTCTTAAAAGATTAGTAAAGTTTAATTTTAGTTTTTTTTAAAAAATTATATATTTTTAGTTCCTTTAATTTGAATATATTTATTTTTATTTTTTCAATATGAAATGTATTATTTTAATCTTTAAAATACTTTAAAGAACATTTTATACAGCGATAAAAAAATTGTTTAAATAACATTTAAAAAAACTTACACTAGTAGTTATGGAAGGATAAAAAAAATATTTTATTATAAATTAATTATGTATTGATATTATATATGATTATGTTTTTTAAGAACAAATATTAATTATTAATTTTTATTAGTGGAAGAAATTCAACCTCCAACCTCCCTTCTTCTCTCAACTACTAAATTAATTTTATAATTTTATTTAACAAACATTAAGTATAAGACATACGGTAGAAAGACTAATAAAGTTATCAACATAATTCTCCTCAAAGTTGGATAGGTGTATGATAGAAGGAGGTATGAGAGCATAATAAGCTTGATGATTTGCTTAAATCTATTTTGCCTTATGTGTATTTACTTGAGTACTGCTACTGCTCATTTCCAGTTTTAGATTGACTTGATAACCAAATTTTATGAATATATATTGAAATATGAATGATACATATAACTAAAGAATAATAATATTTAGATATTTCTTTATTTTAAATATTTTGTGAATACATTTTGTTTCTTTTTATTTTTTCTTTTAACATCAGATAATATCAATATTATATTTATATTTTTTTCTTTCTCTGGTTATGTATTAAATAACATTTTTTAAAAAAATCAGCAGTCAAGAATCAAGAATATTTTGTAATTAAAATTTATTTAAACTTTAAAGTATTAACTTCTCTCAATGTATAGTGTATCCAAATATATTTTTTCATAATTAAAATAATATATTGGATAGTCATGTCACTATTAATAATTGATAAAACTGTTAAGGCTTTAAAACATCAATATATTGGGAAGTTATATCTGACATTTACATTTGTTGTAGATGATAATCATCAACATTTCTACTAGCATTTACAACAATGAACTGTTAAAAAAAATGAAGAAGAAAACACCCAACATTATTGTGCTTCAAAGTTGCTTTGACATAAGTGGGCTTTTCCTTGCTCGTTTTAAACCTCCAAGAACTGAACCCAGCACCTCAGGAAGACGGTTGTGTCCGGAATCGGGTACGTCCAGAATAGAGGGGACCGAATTTGATGACTAAATAACTTCCACAGGGGCAAATGTTGAGCCACGTCTGGGTCATTATTTATCTGTATAACATTATTTACCCGAGTGAGGGGAACTGCAGTGATGAGAACTGAAAAAGAAAAACAAGTATCACATACTGAGAGTGTTGAATTTTAAAAATCGCCATGGAAAAATTAAGCTTAACGTTTAATTGGTAAGTATTGGACTCCTTTTTGTGTAAATAAAGATTTCAAAATTAAAAAGTTTACTAAATTTTTCACTTATTTAAATAAAAATAGATATGAAAAATGAGGAAACAAATAGTTAAACGAAAACAAATAAAACAGTTGGTTGAACAAAAGAGAAAAAATAATTTTTGTTCATACAAAATAATTATCATAGAATTACAATTTTAGATTTGTTTACTATTGTATTGAATTAAAATTTTAATATTAAATTTATAACATCTGATTCTTCATTCTAAAAGGTTAGATCATTAAAATAAAGTTTAAATTGTGAAATATTTAGTTCATACACTAATTTTATTCTTTAAATTTTTTCATCCTCTTAATTCTTTATTTATAATTTTTATGATTTTATTGTTTGTCTTAATGTTAATACTTTTTTTATACTTAATTAAGATTTTTTTTATATTTTTATTGATTATAATGGAATTATTTTTTTAATTTATATAACACGTAATTTTTTTATTCTTATTTAGTAAAAAAAAAATTATGTTAAAAATCTTTAGTATCTCTTGTGTGATTATATATATATATATTTTCTTCTGACAAATTCTTATAAATTGAGAATAATTTTAACCTAATAATGATTGCATCTTTGAAAGTAGGGTCTGTGTACTTGAATAAATACGGGACTCGAATGAGAGGAAGATTTGAATAAGTACGTCATATGTTAACACTTCATCTAAAATTGTGACATGTAGCTGTATGGAAATAATTTGTTTGCAGCACTATCGTAATCACCCACTACACTATACCATCTTCTACTCAGATGTAATACGAGGCTAAAACAATTTCTCAAAAGTAACATGGTCTTATAATCTTGATCACTCACTGTGCAACACTATCTTCACACTCACACATCACTGTTTCCCACAATGCCACACCTTCATATGTACCTTTCATGGGTACTCATGATTTTCTGCACATAATTGTTGCTTAATTATCGTGGCACTCACAAAGTCACACTCATGAGCATAACAAACACGCAAGGAACGAACCACCTCTCATTCCATTTGGTGAGTGTTAAGACTGGATACAACTTGTGTTGGTTTTTTCACATTGGTTTTAGCCTAGGTACGTGGCCACAATTAAGCTTACGAAAAAGAGAAGAATTATAAAAATGGAGAGAAGATTCCGAAAATAGTGACCTTTCCAATCAACTTTGGAATTAGAGAAACAAAAATGACATCAACTTAATAATCATTAGAACCCAACCAGTTTCCGAATATAATGTTGTTCCTATCTTGTTTGTGTTCAATTTCCATTTCTCTTTGAAGTTAGTACAGTTAACTACATGCAATGAATTGGTATAGGATTGTTTTGTTATAAACTTGGATCCTCATTTAAAAAATTTGTAATATAACAAAAATTAAACTTGTTTATTCGTAGTGCGGGGTCTCAAGGGTGATGTAAGACAGTTATTTTCATTCCTGTCTTCATTTTAATTTCTTTATTAGGACTACTCACTGAATTGTAAGCTGATACATGTATGAAGATCGTACAAAACATTTTTTTCATATGTAGTGTTGCCAAATTGCATGATAAGAAATTTGAGTTCTTGGTGAAAATTATTTGAGTAACATCTTGAGCTAGTTTGACCTTCATCATTTGTTAATTAAGATATGAATTAATCTATAGGTTGAAGATCACAACGTTCCTGAAATGGAAAAGGGGGATCAGAGTAGGATCCATTAAGAATGGCAAAGGTAGTAAGCTTGTTTGCAGCTTCTGTGGCATGAACTCCATCCCAACTCACATAGTTGTAGGGGTCATCGCATGCAGTTGCTGTCACTCTGCTGCCATTTATCACTTTGGTATTGCCACAGTAAACTTTCGGGTCAAAGTTGTAGTCACCCCCTCCATACCCGCAACACGCTTTTGTACTATACTTAAGCCCTGTTACAAGAATATATATACAAAAAAAAAAGAAGTAAGAAGCGTAATGAAGACATTCTGGTTGTCTATTTAGCATCTGTTAATATGAGCAATTTATAATAGACAAAGGGTGTCATAGAAATATCGTTCTAATGTCTTAAATTTCAACTTTAGGTATCAAATTATTGAGGATGTAAATAAAGTCCTCCCTGTACCCATTCTTATAAATGGGAATGCGCTTTATACACTCTTTATTAACTCAATTAAAAATATTTATGTACTGAATTAGATAAACGTGAAGGGATTAGTGTTTTGAACCATAAGAAGTGGGATGCTGGAATAGCTCTAACAGAACAGTGTGAATATCCACATAAATGACATAAGCATCAGAAAGACTTTCTCTGGTTTGTCTCAATGTCTCTTTCAACATGTTGTTGTATTCCACTACCGCTTTGTTGTAAGAAACCAAGCATCCAAATTCATCGATGTCTGAACTATTATGAGGAAGCTCCACCAAGAATGCAGGGTAACATCCCACAGGTGCAAGATTAAGAACCAAAAATGCACGCCCTCCAAGATTATATATCTCCTAGAAATTCATTGAGCACAATCCAAATTAGTGACATTATTTGTTTCAATAATTTTAGATTTGAGTTGGTGTTGACTGTTAAAGTAATCTCGCCTTAATGGTGGCAGCAATTTGTGAAACAACTTGAGGGAGGTACTGTTGCACTCCACCAATGCCAATGGCTGCTAAGTTGGAAGTAAAATCATTTTGACCAATATAAAATGTGTAAAGAGATTTTCCAAATATATCCGGAGAAGGAAGTTTGGTTCCTGAGGAACAATCAAAAGAAACTAGTGCATTACTATAGAAATGAAAAAAATATTTTTTAAAAGAAGAGATTGGGAACTAGGAAGTTTGTGAATTTTGTACCTTGTTCGTGCACTTCATTAACCTTGGTTTTGAATTGCTTCATTTGATTGAGCTGGATAGCAAGAGAGAAAGGGCTGATCCCAGTAACAAACAAAGAAGTGTTAGGTAGAAGCACAGTGGACGCCAATGTAGCATAATTAGCTCCATGTTTATAATTAGATCCGATTGATTGCAGATATGGACTCAAAAATGGCAATCCAAGAGCTTGAGCTGCATAATGAAATGCAATATAGCTTGTCTAATATTAGTACCACTGCTAGAATGGCTTCTCATATTGCAATGAATAAAGCAGATTTTTTTTCTTCATTTAATTAAAAACACACACATAAAATTAGCTGGTTGCTTGACATATAATAATACAACAACTCAAGCAGAAAAGCATATATTTAATTAAGACAATATATGAAAGATAAATGACAACATACATGAGCTACATTGTTAACTTTAACCGTTAGTCAAGTTAATTTTCCCAAATAATTGAAATTATTGATGGGTAGGAAAGTGATTCAGGTACCGCCAAAGAAATTATAAAAGAGTGGCACTATTATTTACAACTGATATTTGAATGATACTAAATATTCATGACTATCCAACTGTTCCCAGCTAGGAACTTTCTTGCAAGGAAAATTGCCTAAAGAAGGATGTATAACCGTAATAAAGGCAAAGTCTAAAGTGTTCTTATAATAAAACAAAAAGTGTAGGATATATACAAATAATAACAGATTAGGATAACTTACACAAATCTGTTAGATTTCCTAATTACAAACAGATAACCAGAGAACACGGCACCAAATTTAACATTATTGGACAGTCAGTTTCTTTCTTTTTTTACTAAATTGCTGGGTGACATCCAGCCTAGAAAATAGCCATAAGTTAATTAACCTAATATTTATCCTTGTTTAGAAAAATAGAAATAGGTTAGCTATCTTTTTTATTTGTCTTTATCTAGAAAAATGGGTATAAGTTAGTTTTTTTTTTAATCTTTATCTATCTTAATCTTTTTAATTATCTATCCTTATCTTTGAGAAAAGAAGGGAAGGGAATCAGTATGTATGGGGAGTTGGCAGAACTGAGAAATCAGATTTGGGTATTCTAGTTTTTTCTAAGAATGATCGAGAAGGAGAGTCTCCGTAGTTTACAATATAGAGAAACTTCATGGGAAGTCCGCTCTTTGTACTACTTTTTATCGATTTATTTTAGAGAATAAATACAGGTTTCCTATTCTCAGTCAGCATTAATTGAGAGACAGTGAATCTGTATCATAAATTCAATAGCTTGTTTGTCTTGTCTGTTAACACCCTGCATTATACTAAATCGGAAGAGTGGTATTGTATGAAACATCGAAGAAACATAATCAGTAAGATCTTATGATCCATGTTTCCAAGTGATGTATGCATGTCCTGAAATTGTGTTTATCCTTCCCTTCATAAATATTGGTAATGTCTCACTTAATTAATGCCAACATATGACAAGATTATTTGAAAAATCAACATGAAAGGATAAACATGAGAGTTCAAAAATGGTTGGTTAAATCTTGCTCATTATTTACCAGATACATTTATAATAATTAAGGAATCCTCGTATTTCTCACACGAAATGCAAGAAAGAATATCAGTATCAATTTTTTAACGAAACAAAAAGTAAACAAAATTGGGCCTTTGAAAAAAAAAAATTAAAAACAAAACAGGGTAAATATAAAAAGCTAAAGTGTAATTATAAAAGCTAACCAATGAGATTGATTTGGAAAAACATTGAGGCGAAGGAACCAATGAGAATATATTCGTTGAGGGAACCAATGAAAATGTGAAAAGAGATTATTATCTAACTAAAAACATTAGAATCAAAACCAAAATCTTTCCTGAAAAACTTTTTTCTTCTTCGTTTTCCACATTCCTAAGGAGATACTATATATGAAATAAAAGAAAGTGAACAAATTCTCATTAGAGTTAAAGTGAAAACATTAGGAAGCTTTATGTCAAATGAAGATGATAAAGTTTGTTCAGTTACCAAGAAAATCTATAATGAGTCTCCCATCTGTAGCCCGGCCTGCTGGTTTCTTGAAGTAAGTCATTCCAAAGGGATCAGATTCTGCAGGAAAAGCTGCCCAAAAGCCACCAGTATCTGAATTTGAATCCCCAAAGTTGAAAATGGCCTTGAAATCACATTTGGTGTGACTTGAATCCGTCAGGCAAAGCAATGCAAGTGTAAAAATGACCAAGAAATTGGTGGATGACTTTGAACTCATTTTTGGGAGCTTAAGGATACTGCTGAACTGAAGTAGTGCTATATGAAAGGACACGGTACTGACCTATCCTTTTCTTGTTTTGTTTACTTTGTAACTGCGTTCATTTTACAATAATGTATGGCAATAATTGCTATTCATCCAACACATTCAAGAACTACCAAAAAAACAAAAAAAATCTAACACGTGGAAGATGAACCATGTACATATTTTCATCATTTTGGACGGTGTTGGCACTTGTAGATTATGTAATTGCGTTAGAGTTTAGATATGTAACTGTTGAATGTTGACGCATAGTTGACACGGTGCGGCTGGTATAAACATCTATTTAATTTTTCTAATTAATAAGTTTTATTCTTTTATTATCTTATTTAAATTCTATACTTATTACCTTTTTAATTGTACGATTTCTGTAATTTTAATTCGTTATTTTCATTCACTAGAATAATAATCATTAACTCTGTTCATTTTTTTTTCACGTGAAACAACAGTTCAAACTATCAAATTTCATAATCATATCCATTGATGGTTATGGTGTTTTTTTTTTGTTTACTAATTTTTTTATAAATTTTCAATGAATTTATTTTTTCACTAAAGAGAAAAACAATTAACTAAATTATTTAAAGTTAATTACAAAATTCTCTATTAAACTAAAGGTGATCTCAAATTATTGTATCCATATCATAGTATTTTATGTCAAATTTTGTCGGTATTAGAATATTAATTTAGAAAGAATTTTATTTTCAATTCAAAATTTAATATCTAAAAACATGAAAAGAAAAAATAAAATAAAATAAAATATATTAAATAATGCAGGATGAATTTCGTATAAATTCAATCATATGTTTTTAAATTAAAAAAATATATTATTTAGAATATTCACTAATAAATAATATAACAACCTTGAAGAAAAATCGCAAAATTTAAGAATTTAACTATAAAGATAACAAATGAAAATAAAACATTCTTATACACTAAGATAAAAAAAAAAAAAAAGGTTCATATTAACCTGTTAATGTGAGAAGACAAGCAAATTGTTTTTTTCCTTTTTATTAAACAAGTTCATAAAATAAAAGATCACGAGTTCACATTTTATGCCCTAAGAGGAAAAGAATAAGGTTTTTGTGCACTCAAATTTTTTTTCTCTTTTTCGTTAAACGAGGTCATATAATAAAAGCGCACACAAAATTAATCAAGTCCAAATAGTCGAGCAAAATTTGCACGTAAATCGACTTAACAAGCCTATAAAAATGATTTATTAGTCAACAAGAAAATTGGAAAAATGAAGATTATATGGTTGTGTTTCAGTGTCGTCACTACATCTTAATTCATAGACAATGATTATTTAATTTAGAGTTACAACAAGAGAAATCCTCTCTTAAAAAAAAACAAGAGAACTTATGTTTAGTTTTGAGTTTTAATAACACTTCCCAGTCTTAGTTGCTCATCCGTAGAATTGTCTTATTGTGTATCGAAAGTAAAGCAATTATACTATGGTGATTGTTGTCACTGTAATATTTTAATATTCGGTAGAAGTTTGAACCTGTTGTGGTGAATTGTGAATGGTGCAGACATGTAGAAGTTGTTATGGTCCCTAAGCTGTCATGCTTATTTGAGAAACTTATGTTTTAACAGTTAGGTCTATAACAAATAGTATAATTTGTAAGTGATGAAGATTTGTACTTGATAGATGGTTTCTTAGAGTCTCTTTGGTAGATTTACACGTACTCGAGACCTTTATTAATGGTTTAGGGTCTGATATTGGTTAACGGCATTTCTCGTGCAAGAATTCAATTTAGGTTCTTTATTTTATTTTATTTTTCTCTTGTTATATAAAATTTAAAAATACTGACTAAATTTTATCCAATGTTAGAACTCAACATCAGTTTTAATTAATTTATCTTTTATGGATTTCATTTTATCTCTCCAAGCACTATTTACACATAAATTCTCATTTTGACTTAGAAAATAGATTTATAATTTTTAAGCAACTTTGGTGGTAATTGTTTATAGAAATAACTTCTGTAAGAACATTATAAAAACTCATTTGATCTAATGGTATTTTCAAGTTGTTTAACTTTAAAAACCAATATAAGTAACCATTGGAGATGTTCTAATGATCAAATTACATTTTCCACCATTCCCAATAAATTATTTGAGGAAAGAGAAATTTTCTCCGTTAGTCAAACATATGTTGACATTAGCATCTAATTATGCACTTAATTGTGGTTGTATTTTGTGTCTTTTGTTAGTTCATTTTTTTTTTTTATCAATTTGCCTAAAGAGAATTTCTTATCCTTCTTCTGCACTTCAATCATGTAGTCTTCTTTCATTCTCATAATATCATATTATCTGAAAAAAAATAAAAATCTACAACACTTGATTTTACTTGTAAACGATTCTTGTATGATGTTGATTATGAGCAGTTTAATTTTTTCGAAGGGTTTGCAACATTGCGTAGTAGTAAATATCTAATCCATCATCAAATTAAACAACTTCATAGTTAAGGTTAATTTTTGTACACTTGCTTGGTCACACTTTTTTTTTTTCTTTTTCATTCACAAGTTAAAATTCTTATTCCTTACTATTTTTATACTTTTAAAGTGTTATTTTTCATATGGCTTGATTATATTTTTAATTTCTTAAATATATTAATTATGAAATTTTAATAATGTACTTTCTAATCACATCAATTATGTTTTCCAAGTATTCTCTAATTTACAAGCAAGTTCCTCCTCCCAATTCCATCCAAAATTTAACATAATTAATTCACATGCCAAATTAACATGATGATGAACAAATACAAGCTATTAGTTAAAAACACAAAATATTTAACTGGAGCTCTAATTTGCGAATTTGAGGAAGAATTAACCACCAAAACTCAGGAACTTTAATTTGTCAATTTGGAAAAAGAACATCTCTTTTTAATCTAATTAACAATAACGGTAAGTTGTGAATCTCTAATGGTTACTGAAAAAAAAAAAACAACTTGAAAAAAATTACACATCATACATTAACATGTAGAATTAAGTGCTACGTCACGCTCAGCTAACATTTTCTATCAGTACTATCACTGTGGGACCATTTTACACCTTTTGCAGTACATAAAGGATAAAATAAAATAAAATACCCAAACTAAAAATTTTGTCCAATATTTAATACAAACGTAACACTATTTCACACCTTAATCAATACGTGCCTCAACTTTCACAATGACCGCAATCACCGTATGCTGCCGGAATTTAGAACCTTAGACAAGTCATCCAGTTCACTTAGTGTAAGGATGAAGGAAGACGCCGAACGTTGGGCAATTGAAGTGATGCAGAAGCACTACTAGAACTATCCTCAAAAACACCTGTCTGAAGCTTCAGCGCATACTCCAAGTCCCACAACGCAGCATCCATGGTTAGCCTATTATCTTGTAAGAATTTTTCTACTGTCTCACTATATTTTCTGAGTTTTGATCTATTTGGTCTTTCATGGAAGGATCAATTATCCCTTGGAGTATCCCCTTGTTTTTGTAAAGCATTCCCTATTCAGCCAAGTTTATCTGCGGCATTGGAAGCGATGAATCAATGACTGGTCTTGCACGTAACACTTCCAAAAGAACTACCCCAAATGAATAGACATCAGATTTTTCTGTCAGTTTATGTCTACTCAAATACTCAGGATCAAGATACCCGAAAGTGCCTTTAACACTAGTGTTGACATATGGTTGATGATTAAGCATTATGTTTGTGGACTTCATGTCACGGTGAATGATTCCCCCTACCGCTCCTTTGTGAAGGTAATGAAGACCCTAGGCAACTCCAATGCAAATTTCAACCCTCTGCTTCCAAGGCAAGCTTGGCAAGTTGGTATTGTACAAATGGTACCTGAGTGTCCCTTTTTCCATGTACTCATAAACCAGTATCACCTCAAACCTTTCATCACAATTTCCATGATCTCCGTCTGAAATTCTGGAAGGCCTTGATCTGACCCTGGCTGGCTTCTTGAGAATCCCTTATAGACATTGCCAAAACCACCCTTACCAATTAGCTGACTTGCGTAGATTTTTCTTGGTTGTCAATTGAAGATCCAGCAAAGGAATTTTCACTCCAAGATTTATTAAGTTTGGAAGAGGAGGGCCTTCAACGATCCCCTCAGTCCATCTGCTGTGAGAACCCTCAACAGGCTTTGCCTTCCTCATTTTAAGACGCCAAGAAAGCCAAGTACTACCCCAACAAGAACGATGACTAAACCTCCTAGAACTGAACCTAACACCGAAGGACGAGGATTATGCGTGGATTCGCCCAGGTCAGGGGTAACAGAATTTGATGACTCAATCACTTTCATTATTTCTAGCCTGTTTAAAAACGCTTTAGGTATGGCAGCGGATTCATTGGGTGTTATGCTGAACTTCATATGCCTAAAAGCCATTAGAGTGCACCAAAATATTATAATAATAAGGGGCAGGCAGCTCGTTAGACACGTCTACTTCATAATTGTTTACGATCATAACATAGCTCTATGGCAATCACAAACGCAAATGATGATACCAGAGGTCTGAAGGTGATTTTTAAGCTGGGGGAAGTGATTTCCATGAAAAACTCTTTTACTAAAGCAGAGTTCTTAAAGATATCATTTGTAGCATTAAAATTTTGCAACAACCAGAAACCAGGAACCGAAACGTTGAAGCTGGCCGAGAAAAGATTGCAGGCACCGGCGACTCCCTCCTTTCTGTGTTTTTGCTGCCAAAACTGGTTATAAGGTTTGATTCACCAACGTAAACCGTAACGTTGCTGTCTGACCCACAATTGATAAAGTACTTCACTGGGACGTTGTACCCTAGTGAGGGAAACAACAGTGATGAGAACTGAAGAAGATAAACAAGTGCTACGCACGGAGAGTATTGAATTCTATTGAGTTGAAGAATTGCCGTGGAAACACGGTGCTCGTGCCTTAGTTCAGCCATGATTATTGCATCCTTGAAACTAAGGTATGGGGATTGAATAAACATTGGACTCAAGTGAGAGGAAGACTTAGTCTTCAGCAGTAGAGGTCAAGTCGTGAGCTTTCATTTTTCTTCTTATTTCATGTTTTTTTTTCCTAGTCTCTTTTATTCTGACTAACGAAACCATTTGAGCCATGAAAATTAAAATGTCTTGCTCATGTTAAGATGTTTAGTTTGAGACCATTGATTATTTTCGTCTTTAACCAGTTATGTAGCGGGGTACTTGTACTGTTGTATAGAGTTATTATTATGATATTATAATCAAATATTCAATAGAATGAATAAAGAAATCTGCTAATAGAGTTCAGGTATTCTTCAAAGGGAATGAAAATTTTCCCGAGATTCACTGGTTGTCCTGACATTTTTGGAAAGAAATAGATTAGGACTGCTAACTGAACTGTAAGTTGTTACATGTATGAAATTGTATAAATTTTTTTCTACTAGTGTTGCAAAATCGCTTGACAAGAAATTTTATTTCTTGGTGAAAATTATTTGAGTAGCATCATGAGCTAGTTTGACCTTCGTCATATTAATTAAGAAATGAACCAACCTATAGGTTGAAGATCACACAACGTTCCTGAAATGGTCAAGGGGATCAGAGTAGGATCCATTAATGACAAAGGTAGTGAGTTTGTGTGCAGCTTCTGTTGCATGAATACCATCCCAACTCACATAGTTGTAGAGGTCATCGCATGCAGTTGCTATCACTCTGCTGCCATTTATCACTTTGGTATTGCCAGTATACTTTAGGATCGATGTTGTAGTCACTCCCTTCATATCCGCAACATGCTTTTGTACAATACTTTGGACTGTTCCAAGAAGAAGAAGAAAATGTAAATGAAGCATAACAAACGTAGAAAATATATTAAGCATCTGCTAAAATGAGTAATTTTTATTAGTCAAAAAGTGTCATAGAAATACATCACTAGTTATAAAGGTAAAAAGTTATATATACATTTGATATTCCTACTGAATTTTTTTTATCTGAGATTCGAATTCAACACTAGAATTACTCAAACCAATAACTTGATTCTTCATTAATTTATTAAAATTTGTTTTAATTTATTTTAATTTTTTAACTTTTAAATTTGAATTAATGTTATCTTTTTAAAATAATTATTGTTTTTTATTTTAAGGTTCAACATTTTTTGATTAATTTTTAAAATATGAAATTTATCTTATTAAATTCACATATATAAAAACTAAGAAATCAAAGTGTTATTAAAAAATAACCATAAATATAATAAAAATTATGTAAAAATTTAATTTATATTAGAATCTATTAAGTTTTTAAAGACATATGACCTTACATTTTTACTAAAACAAGCGTTTTTAGTCTAAGTCTAACATTTTTAACAAATGAATTATGGGTGTTTGCTATAAGATTTTTTTTTAATTTTTCAAAATTTAAAGTTAGGAATATTTGTTTTTCATATTTAGTTTTTTTACTTAATTATACTTTTTACCTACAAATTTTTATTTATTTTTGATAAATTTTACTCCTTACGAATTATTATAGTGTATTTTATTTCTCACTTTTAAAAATATTTACAAATTTTATCTTTCATTCGTTGATTGACTAATATTATTGATATTTTATAATAATTTTTAACTGTCACTAAATACAAATATTTAAAATAAATATTTTTAATAGTGACAGCTAAAAATGTCATTATTATTGAGTTTTATATCTTTTCTAATATTTTTGTCTTCTTTAATCATAAAGTTAAAATTAAAATAAAGAAAGTATAGTAAAATTACTTTTTCAATAATCTATTTGCTTTTAATTTTATTTAGAATCAAAGCTAAGAAAAATATTAAAAAAACCTCTAATAATTGCAGATCAAGCTTGAAAAAGCATTATACCCATCAACAATTAATAAAAACACCTATTCCAATCAAACATGAAAAGACTCATGAACACAACAAATAATCCCCACACATAAAAAGGCTTAGGAGCATGAAACCAAACCCACACGCACACTGACCCCAATATAATCACAGATTCAAATGTTACCCAATAGAGAAAATTGATTGATTAAATACCAATTGGAGTATGAAATGGAGCCAATGCCCTGGTTTGAAAATGATGTGGTTGTCCCCATTATTAGCAGCAGCTTGATGCTTATATGATTTTATGATCTTGCATATCCAATGGTGGGTCCCGCCTTCCCTTATTTCTTCACACACACATTCACAAATGCTTGCCCCAAATTGCTTTCTTTACATTGATTATTTTGCTGACAACTGTGGGGGCTCTTGTGTTGCTAGGAAGAAGAGCAAGAAGCAAGAAGGTAAAGAAATGTGTGCACTTTGCAGAGGATATGGTGGAGTTATGTAGAGACGAACAAGAGTTGACAAAGCGAAACTTGTGATTAATGTTTTAAAATAGTTATAACAAGGAATTAAAGATCCAAGGAGAATGCCTGCTAAAGGATAACTTTGTATAATAGAATTAATTGTGACATTTTTTAGTTATCATTACTTTAAAAATACTTATTTTAAATACATGTGTTTAGTAACCGTTAAAATTTTCTTGAAAGTATTAGTATTATTAGTCAATTGACAAATAGTTGATAAAAAATTATAATTATGTCTCTCAAATTAAAAATCTATTTTGTGGTCTTTAGTAAAATTATATTTTTAGTTCCTCAAATTATAATATAAGAGATTAAAAAAATATTTTTAAAATTAAAAAACTAAAAAATTAAAATTTTATTTATAAATTAAAAAATATTTTTTTTTTAATTTAAAAGACTAAAAACATAATTAAGACTTTCAAAACATAACATTTTATATGTTTCAAGTTAAAAAGATGTTTTTATGACCAAATAAATTTATTTTAGTTATTTTTAAGAATCCTTATTTACATAATTCATATCATGATTTTTGACATGATTTTGTATTTTTATAAACTTGTTTACGAAAATTTTAATATATTAAAATGATTAAAAAAACTAATTAAGTCTTGAAGATGGAAGATTAACTTGATTGGAATACTAATTACGTGTTAAAGTAAAAATTATTTTTTATAATATTATAAAAATTAATAAATTTAAATATTTTTGTTTTAAAAATAAAATGTGTTATAGCTTCATATTCTTTATTATTTGCTTCTCCTTACTTTTTGTCCCTCCTAGCTCTCTCATCTTGTTTTCCTATTTTTATTTGTGTTCCTTTTTATTTTTTATTCAATTTTTTAAGTTTAAAGAAATACTTTTTTTTTTATCTTAACCCAATTTTTAAGAAAAAGAGTTTGTATCAAATATATCATTAGGTTTATTCTATAATAAGAATAAAATAATAAAAAATATTTTAATAAATCATTATCTTTTAAAATAATATTTTACTAGAAGTTAAGGCGATGTCATTGGTATGAATAAAAAATACGAATGGAGGCATAAACATTAATTTTAGGTTTAAAAATGATCAATTCTTATGTATATGATCATATAAGATTATATATTTTTTCAATGCTTTACTCTTTTCATATTCATTCATGTTTACTTTCAATTAAATCTCTAATCAAATAAGATTGTTTATCAATTATGTCATATTATGTTACTTTATAATTTTAATATCAATTGAATGATTTAATTTATTTTCTTATCTCTTTTAATTTATCATTTTTAACATTTTTAATTATAACTTAAACTTGAATATTGATTTAAAAGAAATAAATACTCTAAATTTTAATTTTATCTTGAATAATCTTAAATTTTATTTTATATACAACTAGACATCATAAGTTTTAATTTTGTTTTTGACTAATCCTTTAAGTTTTATTATTTTTATAAATAAACGTCTTGATTTTTGATTACATTCTAATTTATTCTTAAAATTTATTCTTCTTATAAATAAATATATTTATCATTAAAGTTAAATTATTTATTTAAAATATTATTCATTCTTAATATTTTATTTCTTCTTATAATTCATTTCTTTATGTATTCAAAATAAAAAATATGAATTTTAAAAAAAGAAAAATAATAAAAAATAACCAAAAAATCTGTTTGATATTTTTAATTCAAAATATTATTATGCATTAATATTTGAAAAAATATTTATAAAAAGGATAACAGATGATTGAAATTTCTTCTTTATTATTAGTTTAATATTAATTTAATATAAAAAATTATTTATCAAATGAGTAAATTCTAAGAATTAAGTAAGATGAAATTAAATTTAAGATATTTTTTATATAAAAAATTTAAAAATCAATTAAAATAAAATTAAAATTTATAGTATTTCTTTATAAATAAGATAAATTTTTTAAAATAAAATTACTATTTAAGATATTTATTTTAAAAAAAAAATAGAAAAAGTTAATTGGTTTTTTATTTTTCAGATAACATAAACGGAGGTGAAGCATAAACGGGAAGTAGAAGAAACGGAAGCGGTGTAAGGTAACAGAGGCAGATGGAACCGAACCCAACCGGACCCCGTGAGCGTGACTGTGGCAGTTTCTAATCCGTTCCCTCTGCTCTCTCTGCTACCCCTTACCTAGCTCACATAACCGTTCACCTTCACCTTCTCCTTCTCCTTCTCCTCCAATCGCAACTAAACTTCCCTCTTTCTCCATTCTCTCTCTATCTCTCTCTCTCTCTCTCTCTCTCTCTCTTATATATATATATATATATATATATATATATATATATATATATATATATATATATTTCATGTCGTGTAGCGGAACCCTTCTCGGAGAACATGGCCTCCATCTCCTCCGCCGAACTCAATTACCTAGTTTATCGCTATCTTCAAGAATCAGGTTTCTTTGCCCTTCTTTCCTTTTTTTTTTTTTTTTAATTTTCTTTATTCGTTTTCCAAAACCCATTGATATGCCCTATACTTGTCTACTTTTCTTCTTTTTGAATGTATGTGCGTCTGTACCTATTTTTTCTGTACCTTCAAGAATCAGGTTTCTTTGCGCTTCCTTCTTCTTCTTTTTATTCTCTATTCGTGTTTCAAAATCTATCGATATGTCGTATACTTGTCTCTCTGTTTCTTTTTGTGTGTGTGTGTGTCTGCAAGATGTTAAGGTTCTAGATGTTTCCACGAGCATGTTTTTTCTTTGAATTTGACATTTTTGAGCTGGTTTGAGCGTTTCAATGTTGCTTCGACGAATTAGGGTTTGATATTAATGAGTAAATAAAGTTAGTCACTCGGGAAAAAATGGTCCTTCACCTTTTCTTTTTTATTTTCCTCGTTGAAGATATTAGGAGGACTGGAAATTGTTAGATCTGCTACTGAAAAAAATGGATGTTGTGTTTAGGGTTGATGTTTGCAGCACTGAAATTCTCTGTTTATTTTATCAGTTATATGTTAATGGTTAGGCGGTGCTGCTGGTTTTTGGAATTGGTTGCTGCTCATTTTATACCGAGTGAGATGTGTGTAGTGTATCAAAAACAATGCCTGTGAGAGCTTAATTATTTGCTGTTCCTACTTTAATATGTTGGGATTGTAGTTGACGTAATCTGGGAATTATATTCGCAAAAGGATAGTAGAATTAATGATTGAAAAGAAGGAAGCTTGACGAAGCCTTGAGCTTTATGGAACTGAGTGCTTGAGGCAACTTAGGATATGAGCTGTTGGTTTGAAGTATAAATGTTTGCTTGGTCTTTAGAACTATATTTCATGGTTGAGAACTGTATAATATGCGATATAATATGTTAGATATAAAACCATTCCGTGCCTTTACCAAACAGCTTAGCTTTCTGGGGAGTTAGAATGTTAGATCCCCTATTACCAAATGGGTATGTGTTTGATCTTTGGTGTCCCCATTCTGCTAAATAAAAGTTAAATTTAGCACGTGGTTTAAATGAGCCTTTGCATTTTACACACTACAAGCCCACCAGGCTCTTTTGTGAAGAGGCACAATAAAAATATAATAATCTGTGGTTTTATTTAATTTAATTTAAATTTAAATACATTGACAGTTAATGTTTTTACTTTGTCATCCCATCAAAGACTGCCATGTATGTTAATATTGTTGACTTTTGTAATAACTACTTTAAAAGTCTAATTAGTTGACTGTGTAAAAATCTCTACACTGATAGTGCATGAAAAATTCTAAAGCTATTCAATATTAATGAGTGTTTCACTTCATAGCTTAAGCTTTTGAGAAAGTTGGTTATTGACATGATATTAGAGCTTCTACTCTTTGGCCCAATGGTTAAGACTTGGAAGTTTGATCCTTGTTGCTCCCTTTGAAATAAAAATTGAATTTCAATCTTAGATAAGTGAGCCAATGCACTGTCCTGCTTTCAAGCTCCCACCTTTGGTGGTACGGGCCTGTCTGTAGAAGACCTAAAGAAGCCCTAGTAGGTAGAATAGGTCAGATTGAGTGTAACCCTGATACAGGGCAAGAGAAGCCTGCTATTTTTTAAGTGTTTGTGAGAATGGCCAAAAGGGAGAAAGGAGCATCTTACTGCTGTGCATGGAAATTGGGGTGGGGGGAGGTGGGTTATGCTGGAACTAAGTTGAATTTGGGACCCTTGTGATAGTTTATGCCTCTTGAAGTGCCTAAGGAGAGTTTATCTTATTGTTTTCATCCTTGTTTATACTGTAAGCAGTGCTATATCTCAGGATCTGGTCCTTAATGCCAGACTTGAGTATGTAAATAATACAGATACTTTCAGCCCTTATTTCTATTTTTACTTGATATCTATCAAACTCAATTGCTAGCGGTAGAGGAGACAAAATAGTTTGTCTATAGATATGATTTATGACGGAACATTATCACATTGTCTGTTCCATGTAGCCACCCTTATCTAGTGGGAGAAGACTTGGTTGTTGTTACTTATGCCTAACAACTTTAGCTTTTGGGCAAGCTGGTCCTTCAAAATATCCATTTGAGCTTTTGAAGAATGTTATATGATTGTTTATGATTTACATTTAGTTAAGATGTAATTGCTGACATTGATTTCACTTATTTAAAATTGATGCCTGAAGTTATTTTATGATGATAACAATATGTTGGTGCTGTTGTCTTAGAGGAATCATACAGACTAGGGCGTTCATCAGAATTAGGAAAACTTCATGAGGTTGAGTTTATAACGTAATTTGTTTACTTGACAATAAAAAGTCATGCTTTCTATTTAAGCCATATCTAGTTGATGTGAGACTAAACACCACCCTTGAACGTGCAATTAAGGCAGCCTCCAAAGAGGCTGCAGCTAAGGCAGGATAGGGGTGACAACAATTAAGGTGGCTTTCCAGCACTTACCCTATATATGAAGCATTTTACATTTATGAAATGGCCATATAGCTTGCAACTGAATTGGTTTATTGCTTACTTGTGCTACATCACTACTGCAGGTTTCACGCATGCTGCTTTTACTTTTGGTTATGAAGCTGGTATTAACAAATGCTCCATCGATGGAAACTTGGTGCCACCTAGTGCTCTTGTTACATTTGTTCAGAAGGGTCTACAGTACTTTGAGATGGAAGCCAACTTGAGTAATGTTAGCATTTTCTACTTTTTGCATTCTTGATTTACTATCAACATAACATACATCCATTTGAGTAGTCCTTCTAAGATTTTATGCCCTAGGTTTCATGTTGATCAATGTTTCTTTTAAGCCTGCCAGTGTGATGCAGACCTGGAAGAAGATTTTTCATTCTTACAACCTTTGGATCTTATCACGAAAGATGTGCATGAACTTAGGCAAATGATAAGTGAAAGAAGGAAAAAACTACAGAAAGAAAGAAAGAAGGAATTTGAAAAGGAGCATGAAGGTGAACGTGTGCGGGCAAGAGAAAAGGAAAGACGTGAAAGGGAGAAAGAAATTGAAAAGGATAGACGTGAAAGGGAGAAAGAAGGTGAAAAGGATAGACGTGAAAGGGAGAAAGAAGTTGAAAAGGATAGACGTGAAAGGGAGAAAGAAGTTGAAAAGGATAGACGTGAAAGGGTGAAAGAAGATGAAAAGGATAGACGTGAAAGGGAGAAAGAAGTTGAAAAGGATAGACGTGAAAGAGAGAAAGAAGTTGAAAAGGATAGGGAGAAGGTAGAAAATGATAAAGAACGAGATCAACAGCCTGGAGATCAGACTGTCAGAGAAATGGTCATAGATCATGAAGATAGGGTTTCTATAAAGCAAGAGAATGGAGCAGTTGGAGGTAATCTTCTGTTCATGGGAAACGGCTTACATTGTCTTATGTAGAATATGTTCTCTCTTGCATGTTTGGTCCTTGGCAGCATTTTCTTATTAAAATCTGTATTAAATGTTGTTGTCAAATAATTCTATTTTCCTTTGTTAACCCTTGTTTTCTGTTCATCTTTACATGTTTTTGTCATTGGTTGCTCCTTCTAAAATTTACAATATATTTGCTTGAATATGATGGTTGAGTTATGAAACAGGAGTGGTTTAATGACTAATGACAAACAACTAAAATAATAATCCCTTGATATTGGTGTTTGCTTGCAAATATAATTCTTTTAAAATAATTTTATCCATTTTTATGAAATTGCTTATCATAGTTGCAAATGTTTATCCACTAGAGTCCCTTGCCCCAAAATGCTGTTAATAGTAGTATTTCATTGTATGGGGCAGTGGTACATAGAAATACAGACCAGTGGTCTGTTTCAATTAATTTTCTTCCTTCATAGGAATTTTCAATTCGCTGTTATAGGGCCAGAACCAATGGACATCACTACAACATCATCTCAGCTATGTGAAATTCCTAGTTCAGATGTGACAATTTTGGAAGGTCATACTTCAGAGGTTAAGTATATCTTCAGTGCTGCTTTTGTTTCTTAAATTTTCTTTTCATCTAGCGTTTCTTCTGTTAAAAACTTTGTTAATTGGTCTGTTCACCATCTGTTTTTAGGTGTGTGCTTGTGCATGGAGCCCTACAGGATCTCTTCTTGCATCAGGGTAGACATCTACATGAATGATTTATTTTTGCATAAAAATATGTATTAAAATGTGTGTAACTTAATGGATAATGCACATAATATTGTGCATATTGGGTTTCCATTTGTATTGCTTCCAATTTTGTTTGATTTCATTTTTGATTGAGGGAAACTACATGCATTCAGTTATGATTTTTTTTAGTTAATTAAACCTGTGTGGAAGCATTGGTTTTGGTATTCAATTTCTGAAACTGTAACTTTTTTTTCTCTTTATAAAATGGAAAATAAATCAATGTGAAATGTTTTAAAAAACTGATGTTTCTGGAATCAGGGTTTTAAATAGTGTGCTGTAGAGCTTATAGTGGCACAGTGGCCCCTGGCCGCTACAGGGGCTGTTATATCAGAGCAGTTTAGTGTAGCAGCTGTAGTGGACCAAAAAGTGGGCTGAATAGCAGCCATAATGGATGGGATAGCAGTGCTATGCATTTATTCCAAAAATGCCCATTGAACAGAGACATTACGGCTTTTTGTTGGCTATTTTTGGGATTTCAATTTCAAAAAATGAAATCTGCAGCTGTAATAGTAGTGAAAATGATGAAGAAAACTTTGATTCAGAAGATGATTGATGATTCGTAAATAGGAAATTCGTATTAAACTTTTTTATTGTTAATTTGAATGTCATGAATTGGGAGTATCTTATTCTGACATACGGGTATCTAGAGTAATATGTATCTTGCAATTTATTATCATGAAACTAACTGAAATTTACAATAGATGGATGCAGTAGCACATGATTATTTTTGTCTGAATGTTTTGCTTTATGATATTTCTAATAACCATATTCTTATTCTGAGACATTTCTAAGGAATCCTCTTCGTGAACATTTTTTTAATAACTTCTGGAATTAAAAATTGTTTAATGGAGACAAATTAGCTTGAGCAGGATCAAAAGGCCTCAAATTTTGTAATTAATAAAGCTCTGAAGATGCGTGTTTATGTTAATGGACATGCTAGTTTATCTTTAGAAAATTATTTCTGACTTCACTTCTCCATGTTGTCCTATTTTATAGCTTATTATTGTTGCAATGCCATACAGTTGCTTTAACTTTATTTTTTTTGTTGGGGTTTTGAAGCACTTCTAAAGATTAATGATCATCCCTTTCAATTTTGTGATTTTGAAAATTGAATCTTGATAAGATGGCTTCATATAGTATTCTTTCACTTTACCTTGGTCATTTCAACTTTTAGATCTGGGGATTCGACTGCTCGTATTTGGACAATAGCGGAAGGGAGATGTAAGACTGGTTCACAGAATGGCCCTTTGAATGTATTGGTGTTGAAGCATGTTAGGGGTAAAACAAATGAAAAGAGTAAAGATGTTACTACACTCGACTGGAATGTGAGTTAAGTTGCATATTATGCTTTAAATCCTAGACAACTACTTGTATTTCTATGTTCAATACCAAAGCTGTGTTTTTTTGGTTCACTGTTATAAATTTTGTTAAGTCCTATCCCCTCCAATAAAATACCAAGGGGCACATTCTATTAGATGCTATACAAATCTTTTTACCTTATGATAATATTTACTTACAAATGGAGAATCCTTTAGAGCTAGACTTAAGAGTCTCTGTTAGATAAGCTAAAGTTGTAGGGACCATTCGTTCAACCAATTATAAGTAAATATGCCAACTTTTTGAATTTAAAATCAGTTTTAAAGTCGTTTTTAACCTAACTTAATTTGACTTATATAACTGGGTTCCATCTTGTATCACTTTCAATTGGTTTTGAAAGTTGACAAATACCCTTGTCTGTTAGTTTAAGACAGTGTAATGTGTGGTTATGTTTTTAAGTGGTTTTTCTTCATCTCCTTTTGCTTCTTTTCACTGGTTTTAGACACATTTAAAATTACTGGTTTCAGACACGTTCAAATTGCACCCTTTCTTCAGCAATCTTGTTGTCTCTTGTGCCTGAGAAGTGAAAACATATGATTGAAAATTATCTTTTCCCCAAAATACTTTGAGACATAAGCCTGATGCTATAAATTAACTTTTGTTACATTCTTCTATGAAGCCATGGTGTGGATGCTTTCAAATGTAGCTATATGAGCACTTATTTCTATATAGATCTTTCGGATGCTAGT
Organism: Pachyrhizus erosus; assembly: GCA_026544285.1. Taxonomy (NCBI): domain Eukaryota; kingdom Viridiplantae; phylum Streptophyta; class Magnoliopsida; order Fabales; family Fabaceae; genus Pachyrhizus; species Pachyrhizus erosus. The sequence continues at coordinate 48,569 of JAMLFT010000024.1, read as the reverse complement.
TGTATGTTTCAAATGTAGCTACATGAGCACTTATTTCTGTTTGAAAGCTCTATAGAGACCTCTTTATATCTTGAGGAATGCTCACAACACACCCTCTAGTACTCTTTCTCACACAGCTATGGGTGAAATTCACGTGGATCTGATAGGATCCAGAAAAATAGAACAAGTTAACCAACTCCAATTGTATTAATTATGGAAACTCCAGTCTGTACCAAAGTCATTCAGAGCTAGAAAGATAAAAAATACAATAAGAACAATGCAGAGGAATGAAAAGAAGTGATAACAGGGAAAATTTGAGAGTGCCCAATTCTCTCCCAAGCCTCAACCAATTCCCCCCCGCCCCCTCTTCCCCTCCTCAACCTTCCATCTATCTCTCTCAACAACACACGCACACCCCATGCCATTACTGCGAGATAGGGCATTTATCTCCTGATTTTGATCCTGTGCATCACCCCTCTTCTGCCTCCTAACATACACCTTAGTTATTTTATGAGGGTCCTATCAGGATCCTGCTAAATGTGGGCCCCATTTCCCATTTGGTGGGTCCCTTTCCCAAACTTGTGTGACTGACATGAATTTCAGCCTATAAGAGAGTATTAGAGAGTGTTGCTAGCTCTCCTTATGTCTTATAGTTTGTTTTCTTCCTATTTCCTCTCAAATAAATTTTCGTTTTCTATTTCGACTAAAAGCAAACTACTTTTTTATTTTTTTATTTTTACTCTATCATTTCTATTTTTTAAAATCCATACTTCCATCCTGTTGAACAGGGGAAGTTTGCAAAAATCATGACAATCAAGGGTGGGGCTGTCAGTTGTGTAGGATTTATAGGAGATATTTTATTATGGTTCTTGTAGGTTTGTATTCGCCCCCCCCTCAATTTTGCTTAGCTTATGTATTATTGTTATGACTCTAAGATATTTTTTTCAATGTTATTATATACTATCTGTAATATTTGCTGGTAATGTTTTACACCTTACGATGGAGAGTTTACTCTGGCGTCTGTTGTACAGGGGGAGGGGACACTTCTGGCAACTGGTTCTTATGATGGGCAGGCAAGAATTTGGACCACTAATGGTAGGTCATTCTTTTGTATCCTTAGATTTGTAGTATCCTTTAAGGATTTAGATGTGTGATGGGATGAAAAGAACTAAAGAATTCCTTGAAATCATATTATTGTATGCTATCATCTTATTGGGGTAGGTGATGATTTTTAGCTATCTTGGAAGCCTTGGGAAAGTGACCTAGGGAGGTGAGCAATTGCTTCTTGTTTATGTATGCATTTACTTCTACAATAATTATAAATAAAAAGAATTTGAATTATTATTTTCATAGTGTAGGTTGCTTCAAGTTAGCAGCTGGTGCTTGGCAGGCTTGTATTTATTATTTGTTTGAGGGAATATATTAGGAACAACAAGTGAATTCATGTTTAGATTGAACATAATGTAAATCCATCTGCTGATAAAATATTGACTATTGAGTTACACAAATGATTGTTACAAGAGACAAATTATTGAGAGAACTTGCATTAGGCTACACTCATGTTCTGGTCATTAAATAATTATTGATTGCTTTACTTTCAATTGGAGTGTATCTCAACTGACAGCAACAACACTATCTCTTCCTTAGTAATTGGCAATTGATTATTCTAATCTAATTAAAATATAGTTGACTATATATTCTAGCATTACCACTAATGTTGTAATGTTAATATTCTAACACTCCTGTCTAGCTGAGGCTATTAAGCTCTCTACTTGTTACAAATAAACCCAGCCAAATAGTGGCAAGCACAGGCAAACCTAAACATATGACCCCAAGAACTCAGCAACATGTGTAGGAATAAGATTGAATCGACAAAATACAAACCAAACAACAGCAAAATGTGGTGAACACATGTCCTACTAGTGGAAGCTTCACATGGGATAAGTTGCAGTGGATACACTGCCAGCCAGCCCCTTGGAGTGGTGGAACCAAGGCACATGGGATGAAATCAAGCATCATTGTTGAAGTCTCTTCTGTAAAAGGTGGCAGAAGAAAGTGAACTGGAAATGCTCAGTCCAAATAGCTTGTGGAGGTTGAACAACTGAGCCATAGATAATCGCAGAGTTTTCTGCCATCAGGATTAGAGGCTCTTGATACCAAGTTGAAGTTTAGAAAGACAGAAAATTTGGAAGAAGAAAAGCGTTATTCATTCACTCACTGAATTCTGTTAGATGGAGAGTATTTATACTATATCAGTAGCTTGTTCTACAAGACACTAGACAGTTATAGCCAGCTCAGCAGCTTAGCCTGCAAGGTACTAGACAGTTAGCCAGCTCAGCCGCTTGGCTTACAAGACACTTGGTCAGTTATAGCTGGATAACTGAGTTACTAACTTTCTAGCTTATTGCATTTACTAACTGAGTACATCATTAACACCCTTCTGTCAGCTAATGGCCAAAAAAGTCATGTTAGAGTGCTGGCACACGAATGGTTTTCCTGCAATAATCTTCCACTTGATATCCATTTTGTAAACTAGTGAGTTAAAATGGAGAAGTGGCCAATATAATCTGGCTCTTAAAGTTTGTATTGGTTATTATCTAGTGGCTCTCACAGTGTATGGCAGTATGCTTGAAGGACAACCAAGGAAAAGTGAAGGGGACTGGAAGGTTGTGAATAGTTATATTTATGTTCATTGGAGATGGGGAATGGAAGAAGTATTTATTTGCCTCTGAAAGTTGTTTTTTTTTTTTGTGGGGGAGGGAGTTTTTGAAAGAGGCAAAGGAAAAGAATAAAGATAAACAAACAAGAGAAAGTAAGGGGCTCCTTGCTAGTTTCTGAAAATATTTTCTATGCTCATTTTCAGAAAATACTTTTCATTTTCAATTTCTAAACCTTTTGAAGATATGTTTATTTTATTATTTTCATTTTCCTATTCTATTTACAAAATGATTGGTTCTTGTGTCATGAAGCACCTGAGATACCATTCCTTGTCATTCAGTGAAATTTGTGAAGCCCAAAAGGTAAACTTGTGCAGATGGTGGTAGTTGTCAGCTTTCAAATTGGAGGCCAGGAACCTGCAGTACTTGTGAAGCATAACCCCCAAGCCCAAAGGTAAATTTGTGCAGTTGTTAGAGGACAGATGTACTTCCCTGCTAAGCAACTAACTCAAGCAACTCAGGTCTGCCTAGATTGCTTTGTTCATGAGTCTGACAAGGATCTTTGGGTGGCTATGGTGGATTGTGGTGTTGGAGGCAGGGACGCAAAGTGCTTGGGACGTGTAAAGGAAGATGTCAATGGAATCTAGTGTATTCCAGTTGTGTAAAAGTGAGAAATGAATACAAAACAAATGCATAGATTAGAATTTAAAAAATGCCACTGCTTCGAAGTGTAAAAGGGTGAAATGATAAGGTAGTACGGTAGTACCTGAAAAAGGGCCAGGAAAGGCTGATGAGGCTACTGGTGGGCTAAGAGTTGTTATTTGGCTATAGTTTTAACTTGTAAATAATTACTACCTGACAGTGTCCCATTATCTTTTTGGTTATAAGTCTTGATTATGTCAGTAGTGGGCTGTTGATCTGGTAAACAGTTAATCATACAGTAGCTAAAGTGACACAATTGTGATTTTCTCTATCCAAAATGATTGGGTATCAACATTACTCTTCTGATGTAATATTTTTTCCAGTCACAAAATTGATTTAATGAATGCCAAACTGATTGATTTGAGTGCTAAAGATGTTATACTTTTGTCTTACAATTAGTAGTATATGCTTGCCTGCATATGCACTTTTTTTTGTGTCTTTTTCTATCTATCTTGTGAGAGTTTCCTCAATGAGTATATTAATGTCTGGTTTTGTAGCTGCATTCATTCTATTTGTAAAAACATTAAATTCTACTGCTGATTTCTTTAAGTAGACTCTGGCTGTATTTGAATGTTCTATAGGATTTCTATCGTGATAATTGTGTTGACCATGTGGTGCTATGTATACAACTAGGTGAACTGAGGAGTACATTAAGCAAGCACAAGGGACCAATATTCTCTCTCAAGTGGAATAAGAAAGGCGATTATCTTCTGACTGGAAGTTGTGATCAAACTGCAATTGTGTGGGATGTGAAGGCAGAGGAATGGAAACAACAATTTGAATTTCATTCAGGTGCAAAATTTGAATGTAGAATCAAGGGAGAATTGTATAAAAAGAGCTCTTGGTGAGAATTATCACAACTATGTTTATGAAAGTTTGTTTAATTTGGGCTTAATATGTTGTTTAGGTCCAACACTTGATGTTGATTGGCGCAACAATGTGTCTTTTGCCACAAGTTCCACAGACAATATGATATATGTTTGCAAAATTGGAGAAACCCGCCCTATAAAAACTTTTGCCGGGCACCAGGTTTGTACACGAGTCTGTATTTTGTGGAACAAGCTGTTATTTTTCAATGCTGAAATTATGCCCTATTGTTAGGAAGGGTTCATCCCCTACGTTCTTCACATGTTAAAAATGTCCGGCAAGGTTAACTATATAGATTAGTGAATAACTGAGCTACTAGTTTCAAGATGAATTATGACATCCCAAGTTGCTCTGCTACTAATTGTATTTCAAATGACCAGCACTATATGAATTAATTGGGTAGCAAATTCAGTTTGTAATTTGCTTTGATCAGGTAAAATCCCACTTAACCAGATTATAGGGTTGTTTGCATTTTATGTCATAGTTGCCTGAGGTTAAAGGATCAAAGATCTTGAATTTGTCTGTTGAGTGTTCAAAAAGCAACAGATTAGGAACACAATACAGTGATTGGACAAGTCTTTGCATTTCATCTGTAATGACCTTACTACATTTTCAGGGCGAAGTTAATTGTGTCAAATGGGATCCCACAGGTTCATTGCTGGCCTCCTGTTCTGATGATATCACAGCAAAGGTAATTGTTGATCACTTAGTAATTAACCTTGTAATCTTATCTGTTATAATTCCATCCTTATTATATTTTTTTGGCTGGTACAGGCTTTTGCAATTCAGATTCATACTTATATATAAAATTATTTATTGTATGAGAAATATGATGTAATTTGTGAAATTACTGTTTGTTTGATCTTTCTTGTGTCAATTGGATATGTGATTATTTTGTAGATATGGAGTATGAAGCAGGATACTTATCTTCATGACTTAAGGGAGCATTCCAAGGTACCCTGAGTTTTGAATGTTTTCCAATGTCTTCAATTTGTGTCTGCATTTAAAATTTTAGTTCTTTATGCATTCTGCATGTTGGGAAAACTAAATAATTTGCTTTATAGGAGATATATACCATCAGATGGAGCCCCACTGGTCCTGGTACAAATAACCCTAATCATAAACTGGTGTTGGCTAGGTAAGTTAGTTTCATGTTGAAATTAGGTTCATCATTCTTGATTTACATCCATGCATTTGTTTATGATTTCTCTAAACTTCAAATTCTTGTTTACTCTATATCCACACCCCTGAATCCTTGTTGATGGGTGTCAACTGCATTTCTTCAACTGAAATTGTTAATGTTGTATCTTATATGGTGCCTTTGCAGTTGCAGTGTTAACTGATCTGCACAGCATAATGTAGTGTGTTGCCTTTGGCAAGAGGCTTATTCCAATTGGTTATAAACCAATTGTTATTCTGTTTTTACTATTTGATTTACTGTCCCTTCATCAAGTGAAATTCTTTTTAGTTACATGGTTTACATTCTATATATTTGATTGCAGCGGAGTTACTGTTAAATCACTCTTAAATTTAAAACTTTCTGTAACATATTCCTATCTTGACAGTTTGATTATGATGGCGGGTGCCTGCTAGCTATTTTTTCTTTTTTGTTGGGTACTATTTAGAAGGTAGTTTTCATTTTAAAAACTACGTAGCCATCTTTTTATGCAGTGCTTCATTTGACTCAACTGTAAAGCTATGGGATGTAGAACTCGGGAAACTCATCTACAGCTTGGATGGACACAGGTACTATTTTTTATAGCTTGAGTTTATTTATTTGAAGATCTTTTGAGCTTTGGTTTATTCATATGCGACGCTAGTTATGTAATATCAGCCTCTTTCCATTCTCTGATTCAAATTTGTAGACTGAGTGGACATGTAATCCTAACCTTCAATTTGTGGTTTCACAAATGCTATAAACCTTCTACTTTTGTTTTAAAAACCCTTTTTTTAAAACAATTCCACCCTACTCAACAATCAATTTCCCATCCGAAATCTATTATGTTTTGAATTATTTTTCCCAAAATAAGTGTTTTAAAAATCATAAAAGACAGAAACAACTAAGATATTTTCTCATCCTCCACCTTCTCTTCTAATTTCTTTAAGTACTCTCATTAAGTCACGAGGAACTTACTTTTAGAAAACAGAAAGATGTTCAGAGGACAAAAACACTTTCAAATCTGTCAGTAGAGAAACAAATTATAGAAAACATGAAAAAATTAAGGCCTTTTTTTTTTCTAATGTGTTTATTTGGTTCTACAGGCATCCCGTATATTCTGTTGCTTTCAGTCCCAATGGTGAGTACTTAGTCAGTGGGTCTCTGGACAGATCCATGCACATTTGGTCATTGAAGGAAGGCAAGATTGTCAAAACATACACGGGCAATGGAGGCATTTTTGAGGTCTGTTGGAATAAGGAGGGTGACAAGATTGCTGCATGTTTTGCTAATAATACAGTATGCGTTTTGGATTTCAGAATGTAATATCCGTGAAGCACCAATTTCTCCTGACTAGTACATTAAATTCTTTCTTTCCCCCCCTTGAAATGAGATCGGTGGAAGTGTATTTTGGGTGGGTGGTTGGGTAGGTTACCCATTTTAACCATAGTTGTAGGTATAACTCATTGTTCGTGGATCCTGTTGTAATTTGCTATAAAATTTAGTAAAAAGTAGTTTCTAGGAGTGCATTCTTAATAAGCAAAAGTGTATAGATTTAGTTGGACAATATCCTGTACAAGTATCGCTTGACTTGTGTATGTTGTGTGTACTTGCCTTTCTCTTGCATCGATGGCTGCGAATGGCCTACATTTTCGGCTACTTTGATCCATTACGGCTTCTTGATGAAGGGAAGGCTTTTGATAAATAATCTCGTGTTTTAACTGCTCGATAAAATGGAGTAAAAAAAAAAAACACGTCTTCTAAAACGCCTTAATGTCAATAAGTTTTACTTTTGGGGGATTCTTAGCATTTAGACGAAGGGAATGAAAATTCATTGTAATAACCACGCCGTCTCTAATTACACGCTTTCAGTCGTAGAACTAAAAAATAATACACTATCACCGTCAGAAAGGAATAGGTAATATGAACTGAGTTTTTGAATGGGCGATGAGAAGTAAAGGAACATGGAGAAACATGTCACACGATACACCCTAATCGCGATGCACCATTGCATATTGTTTGTTAGATTAGGAGGTGACAGTTGTGACAATTGTAAGTGGTGGACTGGCAGGGACTTTAGTTTGTAGGTATAAAATTATAAAGGAAATGTGTTAAATTTTCTCGGAATTTTAGAACCTGTGCAACTCATGATAAGTCATCTGTAGTTACATACAAAGCCGCTGTCAGCAACGGCAGCAAATCTGGTGCTTCTATTTTATAAGAAATGAATTTTATGGACAAATAATAAGTTCACCAGTAATCTCCACAAGAACAAGAACCGTTCTCAAAGTGGTGGAACCTGTTTCGGTCTCTCATTATTATTTTCCGGCCAGAGATCTTGGACATCATCTTCATGACGGCATGACAATCCAAACACACTCTGAGGTTCTTTACAATCTTGATTGCAGTTCCTGGACTGGTACTAATAAGCCCAAATGCTAAGGCAAGCTTCTCACTATGAACTTCCAACAATTGCTTTTTCTGTTGCTCCCCTATGTCATGCAACACCACGTCTGTTTTTGGTGTATAACCGCATGCCTTGAGCCAACTATTCATCTCCTCCAGCATCGAATATATATCCTTGCTCCTCGGGTGTCTTAAATCACCAGCAAGAAACTCATGCACCCTGTTGTTAACTTCAATTGAACTGCAACCAGGTTCCTTCTCAACGCCACTCCCTTTCATCAACGATCTGACCTTAGCCACACCAACCCAGTTCCGAGCAGTAGCATACATGTTAGAAAGAAGAACATAAGTCCCTGAACTAGCCAAATCATTGCTCACAAGAAACTCCGCAATTTCCTCTCCCAAAGAAACATCGTTATGCATTCTACAAGCCCAAAGCAAAGTCCCCCACAGGACAGGATCAGGTTCAACCTCCATGCTCCTCACAAGGTCATAAGCTTCTTGCAGACGCCCAGCGCGGCCAAGAAGATTCACCATACACCCATAATGCTCAACCTTTGGTTCCATCCTATACCTATCCTTCATCAAATCAAAAACCTCCCATCCTTTGCTAACCAAACCAGCATGTGCACAAGCAGTCAAAACGGCAACAAAGGTAATATCAGAGGGTTTAACCCCAACACCACACATCTGATGAAACAACTGCAAAGCCTCATCACTAAACCCATGTATGCCATACCCCATAATCATGGAGTTCCACGCCACCACATCCTTTCCCTCAATTAAATCAAAGACCTTGCGCGCATCCTCCAAATTCCCACATTTGCAGTACATATCAACCAACGCAGTGCCCACACGAGCATTAACTTTAACCCCAACCCCAACATCATTATTCTCAACATAAGAATGCACCCACGTTCCACACTCCAACGCACCAAGCTGTCCACAAGACGACAAAACAGCCAACACAGTTATCTCATTCGGCCTAACCTTCCCACCAAGCATTTTCCTAAAAAGCACCAAAGCTTCATTCGGATACCCGTGCTGAGCATGCCCATCAATCATCACGTTCCAACACACCACATCTTTCACCCCCATCCCTTCAAACAACAACCGCGCCTCTCGGAGCATCCCATGTTTCGCGTAGCAAGTAAGCATGGCAGTAAACGAAACCAAACTCCTCTCAGGCATTGCGTCGAACAGTTTCTCCGCGGACACAACATCGCCGCCTCGAGCGTAGGCGTCAACAAGGCCCGTGGAGACGTAAAGGTCAGAACTAAGGCCAAACTTAACGGCGTGAGAGTGAACGGATCTGGCGGGTTGGAGAGTGCAACCTTTGAGGAGGGAAGAAAGGGTGAAGGCGTTGGGTTGAATGGGGTGGGTTAACATTTGGGAGTAATAAAAGAGGGCGTGGTCGCAGAGACCCGAGTGGGTGTGGGCGTTGATGATGTGGGTCCATAAGAAGACGTTAGGAGTTGGGGTGCGATGGAAGAGGGTGACGGAGTGGTTGAGGTGGCCGAGGGAGGAGTAGGAGCGTTGGAGCTTGAAGTTTAGGATTGGGTGGTGGTCCAGGCCACGACGGAGGAGTACGGTGTGAATTTGGAGAAGGTGTTTTATGGATTTGGAGTTGTCGATTAGGTGGGCGAGGTTGTCTACCTCAGCCTGAGCCTCCGCTGAGGTTGTAGACGGTGGTGGGTTCGTGAGTAGAGTGGGTATAACTGAGGTCATCCTTGTGTTACTTAGGTTTTTAATAAGTATTTATAATATATTATCATTTTTTAGTTTAACTTGAATTACTTCTTTTTATATATATATTTTTGCATAGTGATTATAGTTTATTTTAGAATAGAACTGTATTTGTATGAAACTTATTCCGTTGTTAAAAACTGTTTGTGAAAAAAAAAAAAACTCATAAATAACATGAAACCAGTTTTCATATTGTTGAAGAAATCAGTCTCAACAGCTTGGTCAAATAACAAATGTTTATTTTTTTATATAAATATTGTTGGTGAAAGTCACAAGTTACATTCTTTCTATTCCTTAATATCTCTTCATTTTTTCATTCACTTGAGTATTAAAGTTTTTTTTATTGGTATTTCATCCTTTTTGTCCTTAAACACCAATATATCATCAGAGATCAAATATATTACATCTTGAGAGAACGTATTACTTAGATCTATATAAAAATAAAAATAAATTAGGATCGATAAAAAAGAGAGATAGAGAGAAAAATAAAAAGAGTAAAAAAAATATGAGATATAATAAATTATATGATAAAAAAAATAAAAAATAAAAATGAGATGAAAGAAAAAATATATAGATGAATATAATTTTTTCTTATTTTATCTAAAAATTAAATCAAACCAAACTATATAAACCTAAAGAAGCATTGTCATGGTAAAAAAATTTAATCTCCAAAAACATATGATAGATAACACAACTAAATTTGTTATAATTTTGATTTTGATGTTATACAATCTCCTTTTGATCTTGTTACCAATACATTATCACAAACCAATTCTTCGGTTGAATTAAAATCAAGTTAGGTATTTATATATATTTCATCCTTTTTATTAGTAGCTTCTCTTTAATAAATATTCATACATATGTTTGGTAAGTCCCATGAAAAATACCTATTTTAACCATAAATAGTTGAAGCAATTGCTTTTGACTTAACACTTTTAAAAATTATTAAAAATATAAATAATGTGTAAATATAATTTTTTTTACAAGGATATGAGCTTTTTTTAGGAACAAAAAATCTTAATAACATTGCAAGTCACAATATTATTTTATGAAAATAGCTTATGGACATGTTTTCTAATGGAGAAGACCTTATAGTTACATCCTCTTTTAATCACGATATCAAGAATTTGAAACTTTAAACTTAACTTTTGTAGTGATGAGCTACTAAAAGAATTTAAAATTGTTAACAAGATTAACTTATTACTTTTTTCGTCCTTTTTATATAAGACTTATTTGTGTATTTTATCACTTAATTATTATTATTTTAAAATTTTTGCTATTTAGTTTTTTTTTCGCACATTTTAAAATCATATTTTCAATTTTTGTGCATTTTACCATTCAATTTTTTCAACACATTTTGCCATCATGTTTTTTTATTTTTGTGAATTTTATCATCATATTGCTAACAAAATGATATCATTTTGCAAAAATTGGTAAAAAAAAAAATCAACATTTTAGTTTTCTAAACTTTTTTTAAGAACACATCCACACCGATAAAATGGACAAAAATTAAAAAATGTGATAAAATATGAAAAAAAAAATAAGTGATAAAATTCATGAAATAGAAATACTTGAGTAATAAAATATGTAATTAAGTCTTGTTATATGACTCAATTAACTAAATCATCAAAATTAAGATACATAATTAACATAGTTTTTAGCATTAAATTTATCTTTAATTTATATATTTTTCAAGACATATTTTTATTTTTTATTTTACGGTTTTTTTAGTTTTAGAATGTTACTTCTAGTCAATTTTTTTTAACTTGACATAAAAGATTTGCGTGATAATTAACTAATTGACCAAAAACAATTAATACAAAAAAGTTATTAATTAGTAAATCTATCAAGTCTTATATCTCTCAAGTGAAAGACACAAAATAAGAATTGCTATAAATTATATACAACAAAAGAATAAGGTTTCAAACTTGAGTAGAAATGTGTTTATTTTGACGTAAATTTAGTTTTGTATGTATAAACCTTATCCTTTTGGGCTTCAAGCCATATTGTAGTCCGACGTTAGTGTTTCTTAGCCCAACTTTTATAAACATATAATTCATTGGGGGCTTTGAGCTATGTGAAGTTGATAGAAGTTGGAAACCCAAAGCCTTAGTACAGTTGAATCCACACAAAGCAAGCAAAGGAAAGAAGCATGATGATGGGGGTTTCATTTTCGAAAATTCTTTTTACTTATAAACTCTTTTTATGTATTTATTTATAAAAACATCTTTCCATAAACTAATTTTTGGAGTGTATTTTTACTAATGGGTAAATATTCTATACATTAGTTTATAAAATATATTAATATATTCTAAAAGCTATTTTTTATAATGTTAAAGATTTAACACATTTTGATAACTAAAATTTGAAAATATTAAAATTTTAACACAAAAAGTTATTCTACAATAGTGTCACAACTTTCACTTTTGAGAAACATAGCCTTATTTTGCTCCCTAAATCAATTATTAGAGATATTCAAAATAATGAAACTTCAAATGAAGTTAAAAGGATAATTTTGACAATTACATCTTTTTTAATTCATAACTAATCTTTATACATCTTGATCAACATGACTCAAAGACATTACTTATTCCCTAGGACTCATAATCATTTTTAGAGTTAAAGATAAAAAAAAAATGATGAATTCAAATTAATATTTTTCACTTTTAACAAGAAATTTTTTGCAATGCATCATTGAGGTAGTATTGTTGATTAGGAATTTTTTCAAAAACCTATGTTTGATTTAGGAAAGAAAAAGGAAGAAAATAAGAGAAACAAAAAAAATGAGATGATTTTTAAGTTATTTGATAAAAAGTGAAAGAAAAGAAAGAAAAAAAAATCTTTTATTTTATTTGATTATTTAAAAAAGAAACGAAAGAAAAATATATATATAATGACATAAATACCATAAATAAAAAAATAAAATGTGATATAAATAAAGATACCTTTATCTTTATATAAAAGTATCACTTTCTCTTCCTTTTTCATCTACTTTTGAAAGAAGGATAAAAATGATATAAAATTTACTTACAAGAATCTTTCTTCTTTTGACTTCTTCAACCCAAAAAATAAAAAAAATAAAAAATCCCTATTCTCAAAAGAAATCGTATATAAAATATTTAGAAAATTAAAAACCTAAGAGTTATCTTCATCATATTCTCTATAGATATATTATGGTAGACTTTTACTCTAGTCTTTCTTTCTTTGTTTTATTGATTTATATATAACACTTTATTTCGACGATGATTATATATTATCTATAAGTATTTCTCTTAAATATTTAGCACCTCGCGCCTACTTTATGCTATTATTTTCGATTTGTATATTTTTATATGAAGATAGTATTTGTAAACATGATTAATTAAAAATTAAAAATATATTAAAATAATAACAATAAAAAAGACAATAGAAGTTTTACTAAAATATATTTAATTAATGTCGTGTTAAAAGTCTTAATTAATTATACCTACAAACATTGCTCTTTAAGTTCCTTCATCTTTCTGTGAAAAGTTGCTTTATGACTCTTTTGTCTCAAAGCTGAAAATTCCTGAAACTGTTAACAGCTTACAATATCGTGGGATGGTTTCCCCTCGACAGGAATATATGTTTTATTCTGTTTAATGTATTCACCAAATGGAAATGATGGGGATTGAGCACGAAAATTTCCATGCTTCATAGCCCCACATCATGACCCATTACTCAAAAGTGGAATTGTTTTTTATTAAATTACTATAAGGTTCATTTGTTTAAATTTTAAAAGTGATTTATAGTCTATTTTATAAAATATTTTCAGAATTTATTTTATTTTATTTTAAAATGATAAATTAATTTTCTAAATTACTTTAGCAAATTACATATTTATTATAAAATTTCTAAATAAATTTATAATTAAAAAGCTTTGCTAAAAGAAATATAAATAAACATGTCTTAAGGATTTATTTATTTAATTTTTAAAAAAACATATTATGACGTGATTTTAATTTTCTTAAACTAATTTTCAAATTTATTTTAAAAATAAATAAAGCTTTATTTTTGAATATTTCTACATATTTCAAAACATAAATATTCCAAAAAATTTAAAATTATTTTTATTTAACTTTTAACTTATTTGTATTTTTGTTCATCTATTATGATTAATGTGGGATTTTGGTCCTAGAGTAATTTTTTCTTGAATCTAGTACCTTAATTTTTAAATTTTTAAAATCAATATTTTTTTTGTCAATTTCTCTACACATAAAACCTTTATCTCCTCATTTTCACTCAAATAATCCGGATTTAGGATAGATTTGAAATAAGAAATCAATTAAAAAGGTTCAAAAGTAAAAAAATAAATATTAAGTTTAAAGAATGTTATTTAGTGTAAGCTTAATTAGGCTTCTGAAGAGGGGAGAAATTTGGTATTATCTTATTTTCTGTTAAATATGATATATTTTTGGAGAATTTAATAAGAAAGTAAGAATTTATGAGTTTGAAGAAAAGAAAAAGTAATGGACGGGCTTAATTGTTATAATTATAAAATTTAAGAAAGTAAATTCAAGCAAAAACCATTTTTGTAAGATAAAATGTTATTCTCTTAAAAAAAGATAAAATATTATTAAATGAATATATAAGGAGTATTCAAGCTCATTTACAAAAGATTAACCTATTTAGGAACGCATATGTATAGTTAAGTGGAGTCATGCACTGATTAAAAAAAAAATACATAAATACCTCGTTATCAAAATATCCCAACCATATAAAAAACCTCATTCTTGATGATAACAAAATTGCACACTACAGGGTGCACACTACAGGGTGCAGGATGAGAACTCTACAAGTTTTGATAATTAAGTTGCTACATAATTAGAGAAGGATACATGCGCAAGTTGGTCCATGCTACTTTATAGCCTTCGTTCTCCATAGTTAGCCGTCAAGAACCAGCACAGATACATTAAGATCATTCCATTAATAAACTACTTTCAAATCTGTCTATGTATAGAAACACTGTCATGGCATCGAGTTTGGCTAAGGAAAGCCCAGGAGCCCAGGAACTCGTCCTTTATGTTTAACCTCTGATTATTATCAAATCTTAACTTTTGTCTTACACTTTATTTTTTTCTAATCATATCAATTATTGAACTTATTAAACTTTTTTTTTAAATTTCTCTTTTGTATTTTTTATCTTTCTTTCTCCTAAGATGCACACAAACTCCTTAGATAGGAGAGAAAACAACATTTTTGTCTAGGATTATTGAGATATTATTCTGTCAAGTTCCTGCCAATACTTTGCTTTAGGCGGTGAGCATGGCAAGAAGAGACTGCTCTAGTAGTTACTGGGTTAGTGCGATGCATACCATTGTCACATGTGACGCACATTCGTTTGCTTTATAGTTTTGGCCACATGCCACTGTTACAACTTTGGCCAGCATTGTGCCCCACAACAGGAAAGATTATACAGTGTTTTGTTGTTACCTTTCAATCCATGTATCCTTGTTTTGGTATTGCATGGATGTTAGGACTGATTTCAACGCGTAACTTGAAACTGAGCAATTATAAGGCACTTGTGTTTCTGTTGATTTTGGAAGGTTTGGACGCTGTCCCTGCATTATTACTATTAGATACCAGAATACCCTTATGTTTCAAAATGCTGCCACGTCTTACCAGTTCTGGGAAAGAAAACCTTTGATTCGATGTATTAAAATAGGAAAAGGACGGACTATTAAAATTTGATATTTACAGAAGACCGACTTTAATTTGTTCTCTCGAGCCTCAACTTGGTTTTGTGACAGTCTGTCTCTTTAATATTGCGCCTACATCAAAGTCGATAAAGGTCATACCTTTGGTGGAATAGTAAAAATTGCAATAATAAGAAGAAAAGCTGTGGTATTAAACTAAAGGCTGGTACAAAGTTATTAGGTATTTGAATTACAATATCCTTATTTTTAATAAGAAAATTATTTTCACATAAAAAAAAAATACACCAACTCACTAGTGAAAAGGTCTTTTATGACATTTTTTTACATCAATTTACCAATAACCAACAATAATAACAACAAAACCTTATTTATTGAGTGAGTTTGACTACATGAAATCACACAACGTCTATATTTCTAATAGTCCCTTTTAAGTCTGGGTTAAAGAGAAAGATCATGTTAAGTTTTCAGTAACAAACGTAAAATTCATTGTTATTCATAACATGGATGACTCACTAATAACCAATGTAAAAAAAGGGCAACGACATAATTGTAATTTTTTTAAAGAGATTTACATTTGTTACTAGATAATCAATGTAAAATAACTTGTTTTACATTGATAATCCAAACAATTGATGTAAAATGTTACCCAACAATCCCAAAAAATTAACTATCAGCCATAATAACAATGTTACAGATTGAATTTGTTCAAGTTGTATGGTGCTCCCATTGGAGATGTTGGTGTCTTTAGTCATGTAACTTCCCTTTTTTATGTTTTGATTTGTATTAAATAAAACTCTTTGAGTGAGTGAATTTTGCAAGTGTTAAGGAAAAGGAGAAGTAAAGAATTATAAGATTGTTTTGTCCATTGGTGATACATGCTTTGCCATCAAGTTCGAGTTAGGGTTTTTAAAGTTCCACAAAGTTGTTGGTTAATTTGTGGTATCAAAGTCTTTGGTGACCAATATCAATGATCAATATTGCTCTTACAATTTCTCTTCCCACCTTCTTTTGTTTCTCTTGCTCATGTAACAAACTCTTTGACTACCTCTTACTATCGCTTGCAACCTTCCTCACAACCTCAAACACTTTGCCTCAATTTGCAAAAACCCAAGTTTGTTCAATCTAGCATTTACAAGATTTATTCCTCTACAATCTCCTTTCATAGATCTAGTTTGTTCAATTTTACATTTAATGTTTTGTTACAACGTGTCATTTAGGTTGAAGCCTAAGGGGTGCTAATGTAGTTCCTGAAATTCACATATTACAACAATTCTAAATAAAACCAATGCAGAAAGAAAAAAATTTTACATTGCTGACATCTACATCACTACGATAACCAACATAGAATGTCAACTTGAACCAAAATTTAATGTGTGTTATGTAGTAGTGATTTGATCATATAATTATACATGAATGATAAAAATTAAAGTTTATTTAAAAATAATATGATCGTATAAAAAGGTTGCATGAATTTTGTCTTAAATACAATTTAGGCCTGTTTAAATAATTTTTAATAAGAACTTATAACAAAATAAAATAAGAAAGAAATATGAACTAAGTTTATTTTATAAGTTAAAATTAGTTTGCTTAGAAGTTAAAATCAATTTTTTGGAGAACCTAAGGCCAAATTTGGAAAATATTAGAAATATATTTGGACTTATCTTAAAAAAATATCTTATTACTTATCCTTAGAATGTTTTTAGCTTATTTTAATAAAGTTTCCGATATAAATTACAGAGATAGTTCATGTGAAGCTTATGAAAATAGTCACCTTCCCAATCTTGTTAGGATTAAATATATGAAACATGCATTTTTTTTTGTTTGTTTCTTCCCTCAAAATTATTAATATTTTTCATTCATTTCTTAAACCAAATTAATATAAATATTAACTTGTACACAAAAAAATATAATTATTTGCTGCTATTCATTTATTTGTTAATATGTTTCCTCCTATTTCACTAAAAACTATAGTTTAGTTAAATTAATTTATATTTGGCTCAAATATGAATTTACCTCTTAAAAAATAAAGTCCTTTGATTTTGGTCATTCATAAAAATAAATTTTGATTTAGGTCCTTTAAAGATTTTTTTTGTGTTTTAGTTTCTTCTATCAAGTAATTTTTGCCTTTGGTCCTTATTGTCCATTAAATGATAACATAATAGTGACATTGGTAGTTCAATAACTTATGACATCATCAATGAGTCTAACAATATAGTCATGTGTAATTATTTTATCATATTGTGTTTTTAAATCCCTCCTGAAAGCATAATCCAAAATTTGTATTCAAATCTTTAGCGCTTAAAAAGCACAATCGTGCTAACACCCTTAAGCAGAATATATTTTTTGGTGTTATAAATAGAAAATTGGGGAGTTAGGGTCTTAGATTTTTTTACTCCGTTGGACAAAATAGAATACAAAGTAAGAGACAATGCTTATTAAAGAAACTAGGCTTGAGAAAAGTGTAGGATTCATCATAAGATTACCTTTTTTCTTTTGTAAAGTTTCTCCCTTTTTTGTAATTCTTATGCTTATTTTAATTGTTCTTTATTATCTTATGTCTATGGCTAGTTAGGGTGTTTTAGTTAGAGTTTGTGTGGTAATGAAACTCAATATACCATAATTGTTTATTTAATAAATTCTTGAGACTTATTGCAATTGAATTGTTTCAGTACATTGTATTGTTAAATTAGAATTGATCACTCTAATTGAAAGTTGATTATTTGGCAATGACCAATTGCTTTAATTAACAAAACTGTGAAATGATTAAATCTAATATGATGTACATGATCAAACTCATTATATAAATTTTTTATTAGATTAATATCCTTTAATCATTTCCTGAGCACTTTAACCTTTTACTCTAATTTGATCTTATGTGACCAACTAAGATAATAATTAGGGAAAAAGATTACACTAAGAGATGACTACTTTAAGTCTAGGTTTTTCTTTTGATATAATTATGGACAGGTCTAGGATTCAGACCTTTTGTATATGTTTAGGCATTTAGTATTTTTCTACTACATATATTTTGGTTTTCTAATGGGATTAGTTATGTTTATAGTCCAAGAATGCTTATGTAATTACTTTTGCTCATTTCAAAACTCTGTTATATAAATATATGTGCATTTAGTCATTTATATTCCATATTTTCTAAAGCGTGTATTTGTTCATGTATTACATTATTTACATGTTGCTTCTATTAACATGACCCATTTTAAATTATCGAATGCACTTTTTTGTTTCACATCCATCAAACAAAAATTTTAAAGTTTTTTGAAAAATCCACTCATGCTTCTTCAAGTTTTAAATGTTTTGTGCAGTTAAATGGAATAAAATGTTTTAGAATAAAATTAAAGGAGTATTTAATGTGTTTACAAACTAGAATATAGGACATTACAATTATTACTACATAAGATACATTTACCCTAAGTAAATTGTTTCACACGCATCGCCTACTTTTGAAGACGTTATTTTTCCAAAAAATATTTTAAATTAAAAAACCCTATGTGTGATCTTAAACAAGCTAGCTCCTAAGACTTGGTATGATAGAATGAACTTTGTTTTTTCAAATGGTTTTTCAAGAAGAAAAGTTATGAAGTGTATAAGAGAGTTGCAAGAAAGAGGATTGACCTAACCCATATAACTTAAACTTCTTTTGATATAGATTATTTAAGATGCTTTTTAGTTATATAAAGAACATTAGGAGTAAGGAAATGACCTACACATGTTGAGCAATCTCAAGTTGTTAAAGCAACACATGTGAAAATCATTGCTTCTAATATTAAATAGAATACAAAAATGATTTGAATTAATAATATAATTTTTCTTTTGAATATTTATACACAATTACATTATTAACCACAAGTAAATTCTTGCAACTATGTTACAATTTATTTGCTTCTAGGATCTTCTAATAGCCAAGAAGGAAACTTCAACAAATATTTTAGAAGAATCTAAATTTTGTATGTTTGGCCAAAAATTGTTAAGGCCACAATGTAAAATGTGTTTTTGTGACTTTGTGATCCATTTAAAAAAGGAATTGAATCTCAAGAAAACTAATAATAAAAAGACAAGTAAATGAGTACTATTGAAAAGTTCAAGGGCATATTTGGACACAAATTTCGAATAAGAATGCTTATGCTAGGTACTATAGGATGCCAAAGTAGTCTTCTTACACACTTAGTCCTTATCTCACTTTTGACATAGTTGTGCAAATGCCTTAGTTGTCTAAGCAAACATGAATAACACAACAGGACATTCTACCTAGTGATAATTAGGATTAAGCCTTTTTCTTGTGTTTTAAATGTCCATTAAAAGATGACATTTAGAGAACTTTTGACAACTTTTAATGTTAAAGGAACGTCAAGTGCTATCGTGAATATTTCTTAGAGTTTTGAGAAAATCACAAGGGTTAGAATTCTTTTATCCTTAACTTTAGATCTATCTTATTAAATGAGATTCCTTCTTTCTTTTATTTAATTAGCAAACCTTTTATTTTTATGCTTTTTTTGGTTATTCATAACATATCTTGTTCCTCTAATCTAACTTGACTTGAATCTACTTTTGATGTATTTGAGTTTTTGAAAATAAACTCGATGTATTTTGAAGAAAAGTTTGAGTTGTACTTAAGTTCATTTCAATATGTCTTAGTGTCACATTTTTTTTAAAAAAATTATACTTTGTTTTACAATTGTGTATTAATTACAGGATTTCTTAACTTAATGAGAACATTTTTGCACAACATATTATCCTTATATTAATATTAGTTATTTTGAAATATATACTATAACATACACTTTAATTTTAGTTTTCCATTTTTTTAATTTTATGATTAATTTACTTATACATAATGCTAAGATTTATATATTAAGTGAAATGACTTGATGTTATCTTATATATTATTAAGTTTTAATTGAATTAGATTTAAGTATAAATAAATTAACTAAAAAAAAAAATAGAGTTGGATAAAGACGAAGAAAAGATCGTCTCATTTAATTCTATAAATACTCTTAGGTATTCCCTTTTATGATTATTAGGGATAATATCATAAGAAAAAATATATTAACATTAAGTGATCTTTAGGTTTTAGTAAAATTAAAATTGATTGTTGAAAATTAAGAAGAAACATAAGTTATAAAGGAATTGAATAATATTGATATTCACATAGACGAAACCAAACATCCTAATATTTTCCATGTTGAACTGTTGCTTCGCTTGTTTGTAATTAATTGTGCTTTTGGAAAAAAAAAATTATCTCTTCTTGTTCTTCCTTAGTTTCTTTAGTCATAATTTAATCCATCATTCTCTTTTTATTGTATAAATAACCAATGATTTTACAGACTTAGTAATTATAAATAATCCCCGTTAGATGACATTTTAGTCTTAAATTTTCATCTTTATTAATTTTGGACAAGTGCATTTGCCCAATATTAGGGAATAAGGATAGTTTTGTTGGCTCTGTGTTGTGAGTTTGAGACGTGGAACAAATAGCTATTGACTCAATGAAGTTTTGGGTTTGGTATTGCGGTGGTATTTTACTAGTATAGAAGGCTTTCATATAGAAGTTGATATGGTTTGGTTTATATGATTTTGAGGTGAAGAATGTCTTTTCGTTAAAGAAATTGATTGAAAATGCATTGTTTTGTTGTTTCTTTTAAGGGTTTTTGTAAAAATGAGGTTGTTTTTCTTTTGAGAAAAAGGGTTTAAAATTTTACACAGTGAAAATTTTATGAGGTGTCATCTCAATAAGCGCCAATTAAACAAACTAAACTTTACTAATGAAGGAAATAACATGTCTCATGAAAAGTAATCTTATGGGACTCTTTGAAACTTTTTCCAGCGACTAAATTTGGTTGAGTAGTTTTTTAGGAAACAAATTAAGCCTTTGCTCTAAATTCAGTTTGTTTTGAAAAGAAATTTGCTTTTGTTCTAAACAAAATAGAGTTCGCTGTCCTTCACATAAAGGCACAGACTAACAATGCTCATTTGTACTTCCTGAAATAAGTGTACTGGCGTGTAACTGAAGGAATTCACCTATGCAAAGTGTAGGAGCAAAACTTTTAAAGAGGACCACACTTTATTAGCATCTGCCACATGATTAGAATTTGTTCTCCTTCAGTTTTTCTTTTCCATGCCATCTTTTTACCTTTTTTGTCTTGTGTTTTAATAAATGTTTTAAAACAGCATTAAACCAAACAGAAGCACACCTAGGAATATATCAGGATAAGCCAACCCAAGCTCTCTAGAGTGATTCCTTTTAACCACTTCAGAACCAGCAGTTGTTGCTTGCTTGCTTGGATCTTTGTCACAAAATGCTTGGAGTTGATACCCTGATGAGATTTTGACTCAATATGCACATACTATCCAATAGGGAGTCCTGGCTAGCGACTATGTTGGCTGACTTTAACTATGAAGCAAAAAAGGCCACATGGCTGACTTTTTTTGTTTAAAAGCTTAAACTCTTTTATGATTGAACAAATAATGGACATTTCAGGGTCTATGAACCTTCTAATTTAGCATTAAACCAATTTAAAAAATCTAGTAATCCTCTTAGTATTCGGATTGTTCCTAAATGTCAGTTAATTAATTTTCTGATAGTGATATGCCAATACAAACAAAAGGAAGTGACGAAGTGATTTGGTACGTGCTGTTTATTAGCAATTGGTATGATGTTGAATCATAAAAGCAGGCACGAGTTAAAGAAAGGGTAGGTCTATATTTTGGGCCGATGCTGATTTCGGTCTTCTGTATATCATTGACAACTCTTTTGGCTTATAATAGTAGTAATTTTAAATTTATTATATTCCAACAAGATAAGACATGTCTAATTCGTAACTTTCGACTCATCAATCCAACACCTCAATTATTTTATCGCAAGGAAGCTTCAACATCACAATGGCTTCATCACCCCATTACTAGGGAAATTATAAACTTTGTTAAGAAGGGCATTAGAGTGAGATTCTGATATCTAAGAATAAGCATGAGTGGCTCTAAATGCACTTGTACTGTACATGGACGTAGCCCACAGACAACTAGACACCATACAACCATCATATCTTTGTTAGAAACTGATTTAAAACTCAATATCACTCCTTCTCCCCCCCGCCAACTTTTTCTCACCATTATTGACAGCTTTTGCGGACCCCTTTAACTTCCAGAATAGGAGTATTACATTATTATCAATAAAAATAAAGATTGTGCACAACCAGCGACAACTCGATCCACTATCTTTAGTGTATTGGGTCCTTTTCTAATGTTGAGCAAAGTTTGCTTTTTTGTTTATTTAAAATGTGCCCCTCTTTTCTATATTGCCTACCATGCGTTATTTGCCGTAACTTCTCTGAGTAACAACAAAATGAAGTCCATCTTATGTCTTGGATGGACCATACCGTGACCAATCCCACAGTTACTGTGCCAGTATGCTTATGTCTGTGTGTGTGCATGTAACTTGTGGCTT
This sequence comes from Pachyrhizus erosus, assembly GCA_026544285.1. Taxonomy (NCBI): domain Eukaryota; kingdom Viridiplantae; phylum Streptophyta; class Magnoliopsida; order Fabales; family Fabaceae; genus Pachyrhizus; species Pachyrhizus erosus. The sequence goes on along the minus strand of JAMLFT010000024.1, from coordinate 25,925 downwards.
ATACAGACTAGATCTTTTCTATATCAATTTTGTGGCTCTTAAAACCCCAAAAGTCCATGATCAATGAATGTAGCAATCTACTACTGCTACACAGTCTGCAGGATTCAGTATGGTAGCCTATAACTGCAATGAGTAAAAACCCTTCTCTTCTGCGATTGGGAACAGAGACCAAGAACTACCAATGCGTAATCACTGTTTATTATTAAATTATTATGCACTGAAAGTGTAAATTATGAAATTTACACTGGTAATTAAATGAAAATAAATATAATTTTTAAAATAGTTATTATTAAAATTAACATATTAATTATATATAATACTTTGTAATTAAATAATAATGTAAATTTTTATATGTTAGTGCATATACTATTTATTTTTTATTAGCTTAATTAAATTACAGATCGTGAATTATTTAATAGTTTTTAATTAGATCTTGATTTTTATTTTTTAATTGGTTTCCTAAATTGATTTTTGTTTTTAAATTATATTCTTTAATCTAACTCTTTAAAAAACGTTAAGGGAGAAAATTTAATTAGTAAATAAATATAAATTTCAGTATCCATTAAAAAAATGTTTGGAACTTAATTAAATTTTTTAAAATAATTTAAGGAGCTATTAAGTAATTTAAAAATAAATTAAAAATCATAAGAAAATATCACTTAATTAAATAATGTGTTCAAAAGGAGTGTATTAAGTTTTTTTCAAATAAAACCTATATGGTGAAATCAGAGATGTAGTAAGAAGATTGATGTTTTATGGAATTAAATAATATTAGTTAAAAAAACCTGTAAAAATAACAATGTTGGATTTAGAAATAACCTAAAAAGGCTTGAAAAGACTAATGTCTAAAAAGAATTTGAGAATTACTCAATAGTTTCTTAAATTATTTAAATTTTTTAATTAGGTCCCTAAATAATTATTTTCATTTGGGTCATTGAATTTTTATTTATTTTTTAATTAATGATTTTACATTAATTTTTTTAGCAAATTAAATAAAAAGATCTAATTAAAAAGAAGTTCAGGAACTCAATTAATAAAAAGTAATTCAGGAACCTATTCAAAAAATGATAAATGCTAACTAGTAATCTTAGAACACTAATTAAAGAAGTGAAAGAATTTTTTTTTTGTTAAAAGCCTACAAATATACTCTCTATAAATTTAAATTATGTTTCAATATATGATTTTAATAAAAAAAATATTATTTTTAATTTCTTAACTAGTACCACATATTCTGAATATCAAAATCTATTAAAAATTATCAAATTATTCATCGACTTACATATTAATTTAATCATTTTAATATAAGTGAATCTTCTCATGTTATTGAATAATATAGAACATAATTTTGTTGGAGAAAGAAAGATGCATTTTTTTTATAAAATAAGAGCCACCATATTAATAAAACTAGTTGTCAACCAAAGCTGACGTGTTAGGATGTGTTGTACTCTAGTTTTTTTTTTTTTTTTTTTCATTTTAAAACACGGGTTAACTATTTTGCTTCTACTGCCGTGCAAAGCGGGTCCATTATTCTAGTTGCTTAAAAGACCTTCAGTTATATTTGATAAAAAAAATAGAGTTAATTAAATTTTTATTCTCACAACTTTAAATATCAATTTTAATCTTTTCAAAAACATTCTTTTGTCAATTTTTGATCTTCCATCCATTTTTTAAAAATATTTTTAATTTATAATATTAAAATAAACTTATTAAGTGTCGAGACAAAAAATAAATATTTACATTAATACAACACATGATAATCATGTGACATCTCTTCATCATATAGAGATATCAAATGATGCATTATTGTGTTTTCATGTAATACCATATAGAAGCATCATTTGATATTTTTATGTAATGTCACATAATATCATAAGAAAATGTCATTTATTAGTCTTGTAAGTCTGTTTTTTTTATCAATTTTTAATTTTTATAAATTTTTAAATTAAATTTTTAATTTTAGTTTCTATAAAATTATTATTTTTTAATTTTTGTTCCTTAAAAAATTTAATTTTAATTTTTGGTCTTTGATTAACTTGTCTTAATTTATACAGCATCTTCATATAATGTCATGTGATACTACAAAAAAGTATTATGTATCACTTTTATATGATTAATGTGTCATACTAATGTGGATAACAGATTTATTTTAATATCAAAGATTAAAAATATTGATAAAAAAAAACTTATAAAAATTAAAAATTAACAAAAATAAATTAAGATTAAAAATTAACATATAAAAAAATTGATAGAATAAAAATTTCATTAATCCAAAAATATATTCTTCTCCTTTAAAGATGACTATATTATGCTACTAAATAACATTATATTCAAATCCCTTCGCAAGCAAGAGAACTTTTTAACAATGTATACTTCAACCATTTTTTGTTCAATTTTGATACATTTGTTTTCCTTCTTTTGAAATATTATTAAGATGCCTGCATAAAAAAGTGGAAACAGAGATAAAGTTAATACAATATGCAGAATATTGTGATGCAGTAATAGAACTCGTGATGGTCTCATTTCAGTTTTGGTGGTCATACTTTATCATTTTTAATACAATTTAAATCAATAATAATTTTTCGGGAAAAGCCTTGAATTTCAAATAGTATTTAGAAGGTACATATATTTATTTCACCACTTGAGAATTAAGATTCCGTTTGGGATGGATTTTAATTTTGTTTTAAAATTAATAAAAACTCAAAATTAAAATCATTTTTAGTTTTGAGTTTTTAATTTTTTTTTTGTTTTTAGATTTTAACAAGTTATAAATTGAAGATGAATAAAACAAGTTAACTATTATATCTTATCTTGTTTTACTATGAAATAATACAATATAAAAATTATTAATACATAAAATAATTAAATTTGTTAAAAAATAATAATAAATAATATAAAAATTAAAAAATATAATTTTTTACCATAAAAATGAATATATTAAAACTATATAAATAATAAAAATAGCATAATCATGACAAAAACAACAACAATAAAGATATATAACGTTAATATTTTTATAATTTATGTTTAGTTTATACTAAGAAAAAATTTAAACATGAATAAATATTGATAAAATTAAAAATATCAATGTGATAATAGTGACAGAAATAATGTGGTGATAGTGTTGATGGAAAGAAAAGTGATGGTGATGGTGATAGTGCGACAACATGATGATGTTAATAATAACAAAGTTGGTGGTAGTAGTGATAGTAACAAGGATTATGGTAGTGGTAATGATAATGAATGATGTTGATGGTTGGGGATGATAAGATGGTGATAATGATGACATCGAGTGATGGTGTTAATATTAATAACAATTATGGTGGTGGTGTGAGTGATAAATATAGCAAAAATCATTGTCAAGAGTTGTGAAAATGAGTTTTTTATAACTAAATCAAATTTACAAATCTTTTTTTGTCTTAATTTTTAAATTGAATGTAAAAGTGTTTTAAAATTAAAATAAAAATCATTTAAATTCTATTTTTGCTAAAAGTATTTTTGTTTTGAAAATTACATTTGAAAACTTAAAATCAACACTCACAATCATCCTAAACAAACTCAAATGAAGACTTAAATATATAATTTGTCAAATGTAAAATTCTATTTTGCTTCACTGCATATATCCCTTTGAAATTAATAAATATTATTTTTTTCACTTTCAAAACTTTACATCTCTTTATTTATTTTTTCTTTTTTCATCACATACCTATTAACACATATCACTTTTTTTCTCTCTTTTTAATTCCTTCTTCTCTCCAGAGATGTATACTTTTCTGAGAATGTAAAGAAAAACTATTTTTTTTTAAATATTGTACAAGTGGAATTTGAATTACTTGTTTCATTTTTCAATCTCTTCTTGGATGGTTTCAATTAAAAATAATATTTTTGACAAAAAAAAATCTTTTCCTCTAAAATAGTAACACTCTCTTTCTATTGTTAGTTATTAACTATTCAACCATGCTTTTAAATTGAAGAAATAAAATATAATTTTGGTCTTTCATCTAAATTTTTTTTTTTAGTTTGATATCTAAAGTTTTACTTGATCTTTTAAAGTGTCTTTAATAGATGCAATTGATCTTTTTATTAATTTATCACACTAATTTTATCAATTTGATGACACATGATAAATTATGAGATGTCTTATCAAATAGACATTTGTCATATAAGCTAAAATTAACAACGTTGATTCAAAAAATTGACAAAAAATACCATTTTGATTTAATATAAACACTTTAAGGGACAAATTTGTAATATCTTAAACTTAGGAGACCAAACTTAAACTGAAAATTCATGAGGGATTAAAATTATATTTTAACCAAAATAAATAAATAAAACATACTCCCTTAGTCTCTAAATATAAGATATTATTTTAAATTTTTTTATATAATAATTTTTTAATTATCTTTTACATTAATCATTTTTTTATCAAAATATCTATAATTATTTTAGTTTATAATTATGAATTGTTTCTTTTTCTTTTTTATGAGTATTGGAGAATTTAATGATTTGATTTTAAAAAGTAAAACTCTACTGTTATTATTTTTTCTATACATTAATTATTTAAGGATAATTTTGAAAGAATATTATAGTTAAATATAAATTTAATGTTAATAACTAAATTAATAAATTTTTTAATAATCGTGAATTAATTATAAATGTCTTGCAATTAGGGATGGCGCACGTGTTGTTTAACACTAGTTTACAAAGTGGAATTAAACAAAATCTTTACAGATTCTCACAAGTCAAATTTTGATGGTGTCTCTACAAGAATTTCAACTCTCAAATCCAGTATATGCAGAATATGAATGGAGCATGAAATTATAGAGAACCTTACATGAGGCTTTATTTGGTCTATTTATATCAACTTTAATTAGGTCAATTAGGTGTTTTTTACATGAGGTGACATGAGAAATGTCTCATTGAATAAATTTTACCATAATTGTGGCTTCTAATAAATTTTGTACTATGACTTAGTGCTTCTCAACTCTATTGATGTTCATCCTCGTAGGAAGGGTTCTCCATACATATCTTTGAGACCTAGTTAGATTTCTATTATTAAGCCAACACAGTGACTTAATTTATGAAATTGGATCCAAATTCTAAACAAAAAAGTCCTGAACACATAACAGAAAGAATTTCATTATTTGACGTCAAGAAATTAACATCATATATAATTATTTCTCTAGTTTACTTTCTATTTTCTTCATATATATGCATATTAAAAATACATCACACAATTAAAATAATAGTTTTTTATTATCCCAATTTTATATTCAATAAATATTTTCCTAAAAGAAGCACGAGTTTGGACTTTGTTGGACTACAGAAACCTTTTGTTAAAGATCACCTAAGAACCTCTCTCATCATTGCAGCATTATGTTTTACCTACAACGATTCCAATACGTATTGTGCCTCAACTTTGGTGCCACGTATGTGAAGTATAAAAATATTAAATGCAATCTGACTCTAACAGTATATAAACACTTAGTCAAGGGTCCATTCCAAATCCACCACTGAGCACCTACATAGATGCTATAAGCAGTGTAAATCTCAAGACAAGTAGGAATCTGAAGCCATAAATTGCCAACACCTCCAGATGACATTAGCATTGTCCCAATTCTCCCCTCTAAAGTATATGCAAAACTAGGTGGGAACACAAGACATGGCGTAGTGCTGAGTTCATAAAGACAACACTTCACCAAATAATATTCAGCTCCCACTTCCTAGTTCCTATATCTTGTACTCAATCAATCACCCCTCTCCTTTGTTTGTCCTTATTTAAGACCAAGCATTTCTACCTCTACCACAAAACTATTCTTTACTATGACCTTCATCAGGGAGGATGAAGTTGATGATCATGTGTCAATCAATGACAATCATGTGGATGGTGGATCACAGACCAATGCCAACTCTGAAATTGTGACCCCTGAAGGTGATCATAACTTAGGAGAATGGCTGAGTTTAGGCCTCAAAGGAGACATGCCTCTGGAAGCAGCAGAACAAAACTCATCAAAGCCCCTCCACAACAAGGTATTTTCATGCAACTTCTGCAGGAGAAAGTTTTACAGTTCACAAGCCTTAGGGGGTCACCAGAATGCACACAAGAGGGAAAGAGAAGCAGCTAGAAGCCACCAATCTCACAGGATGATGACAACATCATCAATGGGGCTTGCTTACACTCCTCTTGCATCTCGGTCACTTGGAATACAGCCTCACTCTCTTGTGCACAAGCCAAACAGAGAAAGGTCTGCTATGGTGGCTAGATTCGGTGATGCCAATAACAGTTATGGGGCTGGAGTGGCATCATGGACACCCTTTATGCTTGAACAAGCTGTGGATTTCTATTGGCCAGGTAGCTTTCGGGTGGACTTGCCAAAGCAAGAATCAGATATTAAGAAGATTGACTTAGATCTTCGGCTCTGATAGATGCATTTGGTCCAACTTCAGAGTCCTCATTTACACTACTACTGCTTTGCTTTCTACTTGATTTCCCTATGCTATATGATGCCGCTTGTGCTAATAAGATGTCAAGGATATTATTGTAATTCAGTAATTGTACTAATTGTTTTCAGAATGGAAACAACCATGTCCATGTGTATTACAAGTTTGCTACATTAAGAGTGTGTTTGATTTCTATTTTTAAAAAATATTTAGTTTTTAAAATAAAATTAAATAAGATTGCTCAAACAGAACAGCTAGTAGAGAGGATGGTGTAAGATATATAGTAGAGTACGAGATTAGGAGAGAAGTTGAATAAAATGAAAATAGAAAACGATAGGAAAATATCTTCATCTAATTGTTTTTGCTTTTTGGTTTTTCACTTATTTTTAAAAGGACTTTTAAAAATAGAATTTAGATGAAAAAATGATTGATAAATAGTTTAAAATTATTTCAAGAAATATTTTAAAAACTAGAAAAGGAAAAAAAAAAAAATCAAACAAACTAAAAAACTTGAACCTATTAAGACCAGCCTAGTGATTGAAGACTTGAGTGGTATATGTAAGGTCCTTCTAACATCTGTACAACCATTTGTACACCCAAAAACAAGTCATAAAACTTTCCCTTTTCCCCTATTTTATGAAAGATGGATTCTTACTTCAAGGATACATAAAATCAAGCTAATATTATGAATGACTTTAACAACTTCCTTGCGCATTTCTATTGTTGATAAGTTTTAACGACAACGGAAACAAAAGAGTACGACTGGTTTTGGACATAAGAAAGGAAGGTAGAGGACAAGAAAATGCAACCAAGTTGATTTCCAAATCTGCTGAAAGTACACGTATTTCCATCCAACGTGCAAGCGACAATATTGCATCAGTTCTCACGGGTTAAGAACAGCTACAAAAATGATAAAACTAAGAGCCTGTTTGATTTGCATCCAGAGTTAATTTTATACATTGTCACATACATTTTATATTTGAGAAAAATTTCCACACATATGTATAATAATTCAAAATCAATGTTATGAGAATTTAACCCAAAACAAACATTTAAAAACTGTAATGATCCACTGTTAACGATGTAATTGAGGATTATATTAGTAGTTAAAAGTTATTGAAAGAATAATGAGCTGGCTTTTGATGTTGACAAAATTTTATTTAAATTCTGTCAAGTTTTGCTCGACTGTGTAGCATTACTTAACATTTCATTAGAGTAATCATAGGAAGAAAGGATCTCTAGCGCTATATGAGAAACTAACTTCTTTCTATTCAAAACTAATTGAAGCTTTTGTGTGCTCTCTTCATGCTTTTTTGAAATGCCCTGACAAAATGTTTTCAACATGCAGTACACAAACCTGTAGCACGATACCTTTAAATTCATCTTTTATGCTTAAAGAATGGATAAGCCAAGCTTATGGAATCTTCTTTTTACTTGGTAATCTTTTTTTGTCGAATTTCACTTGGTACTCAAGCCTACTTTATATATATATATATATTATTCTTACAAGTTTTTTCTTAATTATGTCTACAATTATGAGAGAGAAATGAGATGAGAAAAAAAAAAGAAACGTGTAAGATAAACTGAGTAATGTAATAAAGAATAATAAATAAAGAAAAAATAAGCTATAAAAAAGCGTTATATGAGAATATGTTATATAAAATATATGTTGTAACAATATAAGTCTTCGTAAATATATATTATGTAAAAAAGTATTGATTCTAAGAATACAAAAAGCTGTTATATAAAATATATGTTGTAACAGTATAAGTCTTCTTAAATTAATTATCGCTTTCTAGTACCTTGGGATGTCCTTGTACCGTCTATTTTTATTTCTAACTGAAAGAGTTAAAAAAAAGAACATTAAAAAGAGAGTTTCTTTTTTTTTTTTTAACAGAAAACGAGTGTTTTTTAAACAATAGACTTTAAATTGATTTATTTAGATTATTTTTACATATTGTAGACACGTCATATTACATCTTTTTTTGGTCTTTAAATGGGCTGCAATAAGCTGCTAAAAAACCTAACCTAGGTCCAACATATCAATATTAAAGAGTAACCAAGACATGAAACTTAGAAGACCCACTTGCTTGTTACTGACAGAATTTATACCTAGATTTGGAGAAGTACAAACAGACCGAGAACATTGAAAAACACTTGTAAAAGCAACGTCATATTACTGCTAGTCTCTCTGTCCTTGTATAGATGTGTATTTGAACTGCTGTCATAAAGTGATGGGTCTCAAGCGAGCTTTGATGTTGGTACTAGCTTTTTGTTGTTAGCACCACCTTGTTTTTATTTTTTATTTTGATAAAAATAACCCTAAAAACACTTTTGATGAGCATTTTTACAAAACCGATATATCTTTCAGTTTTGTAATAGGTTTTTGTCTTTTTTTTCACAAAATAGAAATGCATTCTTTTTTGTCAATTTTTTTTAAAAATAAATATGTATTTTTAAAAACAAAATGACAATATAAATATAACTATCAAATAACATAGCTCCGAGAAACGAGAAAGATATGAATAGATCAAAGCCAGCTAAAGGCCAAGAATGGGATATGGAGAGAAAAGCTCAAAAATCATTTGTTCAACTTTTTTACTAGAACCAAAGATGAACCCATATGAATTTAGTTCTAAGACACCTATATAACATGATCTATTTCATAACAAGAAGAGTCTCTCCAGCCTAAATAGAACAATACAAAGACATGCATACAATGAATCCAACTAGTGGTAATTAAGACACACAAATGGGCATGACAAAGTTGTGCTTCAAGCTTAGAGTTTGCTCAAACTAGTTATGGTCTCATCATCATTGGAGGACATGGTCTTTGGCCATGGTTGATGCAAGCTTGTCATAATTTGGTTAATGAATTTTGGTTGACGCAACAAATCCAATAATAAGCCTTTGTATATGGAAACGTTGAATGTTGATCCTAAAGCACTTAAAAATGTTGGATTCATTTCACAAGATAGATCCTACATAGAGTCTCTTTTGACTACAAATTATTTCTCAAGAAAATATTATCTATAGATACAAAGGAGGGCAAAGATCTATCGAAGAATTTTAAGTATATTGAGGATAAAACAAAAGAAACTTGTCCCTTATCCAGTAATCTTATTACTGATTCAAAATTTGCTCAGTGGTGTGCACCACAGAAGGGGTCCATGGTTGGTCATGTATTAGTTAGAATTGGCTTCAAAATAGTGACATTAGACAAGTTTCGAAATAAAATTATAAATATATTTTATTTGAAGGATAATGGATGGTTCCTAACTGTTATATCATTGTTAACAAAAATAAAGGATAACATTTCTTGAAAGTAAAAAGACAACAAAAAAGGTAGTTGTCTAGGTTTGTTTGTCTAGACTACAAATAAAACTACATCATGAAATGTTATTGGAACATGCAAAATCTTTGTTAAGAATAATAATCAAGATAAACAATATTACATTAATAATGTTTTTTAGTTATAAAAATTAATATTTTTTATATTTACCTTACCTTCAATTGAGAAAAGGTTTTCCTAAAGTTGCATTATAAATTGGAATAACCTTCAAAACTTATGATAAATAATATATTTGATAAATTTATATTGATTGAATATAGAGATTTAAACAATAAAAATAAAAATAAAAAAATAAAAACTTCATGTAATGTTATATTTAAAGAGTGATCATAAAATGCTATGAATATTTATAAAGTTATTCTTAAATAATATAACAAAAAAAGTTATTTTAACTATATTACTAGTAAAAAATTTATTAAATATAATATATTTAGTATAAAATTAATAAATTGATTATATATTTATTTATGCGACTTAATAAGTGACCAATTGGTTTGACTATTAATCCATTAACCTAATGCTCTAACTTAGTGGGTGAATAGTTCAATTTTGATAAGATTGTCCTAAATCACCTAATCCTTTATATAATTTCCTAAACTCAATCCCAAAATTCACAAACCAACACATGTATATAGTTCTCATATTCAATTCTATTATAAACAACACATCATCATATTATGTTCAACTCATAAAGCATTACTCACAATTATAATACAATACATGGACATCGCATGAACAACAACACAAATTTTCTATGTTTTAATTGAATATAACTCTAAGTAACATCTTAGTGGAAATTACCTTAACTTGTTGAAACAATGTATTAATATGGTTAGAAAAATTAGTTAATATCTTTGTACCAACAATTTAATATCATACAATAGCATAGTGCTAGAACTAGAAAAAATAAATGTGAAAATAGTTCAAATAAAATCAAATGACAACATATTGTATGTTCAAGGAAAAAATAATTTTGCATACTTTCTTTTTAATTTCCTCATTTATCGTTTAGGAGAAGTGATGCATTTGATGGAAGGTAATTCTTCTTTAGAAAACACTCATGGATTATATAAGATCATTGTTGATTTAGATGAAAATCATTGGACAAAAATGGAAGTGAAGAGCAAGCTTGTTGATCTTGGACTTGTTCCATAATTCAAATTTAACAACCAATTATTCCCAATCTAGGTTAGCTATATTTGTTTTCCTTAAGTATTTCCTTTAACTTGTCTAAGTTCACAATTAGATATAGGATTCACTATATGAATCTTCATTGTTTATTAGGATTCTTAACACATTGACAATGATCCTTTTAAAAGAATGTTGCATGTGTTGACAAGCCTTTGTTGTCTCTTCTTAAAAAGTTACCAAAAAATTAGTAGCTAGAAGACATATTTATAATTTATATATATATATATATAACGTGTGAACTTTATGACAGTTAAAATTGTTGCTAGATAGTTTTTCAACAATCATTCTAGGGATTGATACAAACCAAACCAACATTAAATTGTTAATGTTGTCAAATTTTATGATATTTTTCTAATTAACAAAAATAAACTTAGCTACAGTTATAGTTATCTTTAATTGATGATAAAATTTGATTCTGTTGTAATGCAATCTCAATAACATGTTTATTGTCACTTTTTACTTTGCCTAACTCTACAAGTTGAAGTAGTTAGTGGTTTAAGGTTTAGGGTTTAAAATAATAACAATATCAAAAAATTAAAAACAAATAACAAGCTATTAAAAAAAGTCCTAAAAATAAGAAAATTATAGTAATTAATAATATAAAAAATTAAAATAGTTAATAATTTATAATATAATAAATTCAAATAATTAATAATATAATTAAATAAAATAATTAAACATGTAAAAAATTAAAATAATTAATAATATAAATAATTAAAATAATTTACATAATAATTAATAATATAAAAATAATATTAATAATTTAATTCAAAATTTAGACTTCAATCCAAAATAGAAATGTATTTATTTTAAAATTTAAAAAAATCCAACACAAAAGTGCATTTCCATTATGGAATTGAAATGGTCCAAAATGAAAATGCATTTTGATTTTGCATTTGTTGTCAAATGTAAATGGATTGATATGCATTTTTGTGTCATTAAATGTGTAATGGAAATGCATTTCTGCTACATAATTACACACATACATGAAAAAAGACTCTGCAAAGAAATGTAGTTTTTTACTTCAATCTAATTGACATGCAAGCTTTGTGGAAAACTTCGATAGGAATGGAGGGAGGAAGAACAATTGTGAAAGGGAGAGAGGGAGTGTGAGATTGGAAGAAGGGGCATTTTGATGTTAAAGGAGGTAGAGAGTGAGGATAGGGTAGGGGCAAAATTGAAAAAACGTTTTTTTTCTTTAAAAGGGTGCTAACAACAAAAATAATTTTCTTCTCATATTAGTGTGTCATCAGAAGGTACATCCTGATTTTGGGCACGATACAGGATGGGGGTAAAGATAGAAATGCAACTAAGTAAGTCATCTTCAAGCATCAATTTCTATCCATTTAAAAAAAAAAAAAAAGAAATAGAACTACTAAGTTTTCCAAGTGTAACCGTACAAGATGATTGAATGAAAAACACTACTCAAAAATAAATTAATTAATCACAAAATATTCACTAACTCCTGTGCAATATATGAGATAATACTGATCTACTTTAATATTTTGTTAAAGTTCTAAATGAATTTATTATGGAGTAAGTGAATGTTTTGTAAGAATAATATATATATATATATAAAAGCATCGTTTTTCTTTACTTATTTATTTCACTTATCGTGTATGGATTAAGGTTTCGTTATCAATAATTTAATATTAATTATTAATTATTGTAATATTTTTATAATTTTTATTGATATTGACATTTTTGTAAAACATCGATTTTACTTTGAACTTCAATACATTTTATGTTTTTTATAGTGTTTTCTTTTTTTGCCATAAATTAGTATATATTTAAATTAAGTAATACTTATGACATTTTTTTTACTATTAAAAACTACAATTTTTTATTGATGAAAGTTTAGGTGAATTAGATATTAAAATTTAATGATTGTTTATCAAAGTAATTACAAATTATCTATTAATTTGATCTTCATTTAAATTCATATACTCGTGAAATGTGCATTTATTTCTTATTAACTAGATCAATTTTTACTAAAAAAAAATATCAAATTTTTAATTTATATCACTTAGTAACTTTTATAAAATATGAAATTAACCTATATAATTACTGGATCATCCAATATTATCTTTCTAATAATTTTATCAAGATTATCTAATAATGCACATTTATTAAAATTTTAAATAATAGATTATCAATCAAAATAAAATAGTCCAATGAACTGTTGATTATTTTTTATTTACATGAAATTACACACATATTGGAAATAGATTATTTAGAAAATGGTTGGTTTGGAGTTAGCATGGATGCGTGGTCATAAGTCCATTCTCATTTAATTATATTACCAAATAACAGTGCAATTCCTATCCAAAGGTTGCAATGGACTTCATGAAGCATATCCCTATTTTCGATTTAAGATGCAAGAATTTAAGCTATCTATGTCTATCCCAAATGACTAGAATATTTACACTGTTCCTCACTTTAATGTAGCTTCTGTACATTTACATTGTGATTCTAGTTGGGTCTCTAGGCCCCTTCACACATAAAACCAAAAGGATTATTTAAAAATAATTATTTTTAATATCTTAAAAAATTAGAAAAATATGATTATTTTTCTAAAAGAAATTGACAAGCACTAAAATCAAACCACCTCGGCCGCTCCCTAATTAGCCTAGCCATTACCATTAGGATTTAAGAGATGGCAGACAATATCTTTCTTTACATTGTTCCAAAAACTCACTCGTCAATTATCATTTCCAGAAAACATGGAACATATTTAATAGCCTATGAATCGAATGTGTGTTCCATATAAAGACATGGAATATGCTTGTAGCCAAGCCATTTGTAGCCAAGTCATGTGATGCTGCTCAAAAGAGTGTCAAATTTCAAGGTTTGATACACAAAACTGCAGAAATAATACATATATTTTATAATTTGTAGCGTTCAAAAGGCATTCTGCACAGAGAAGTTTCTTGAATGATGTTGAAGTTACTATTTATATATCTATCTATCAATTTTGATGCTAATTAATTAGCTTAGCTCTCTCACCTATCACTCACTACAAGCCTATCAGCCCTCAAGACAAAAAAGAATCACAAGTCGACAACAGGCTGGTCACATGAAACAAGATGAAATACTTTGTTTATGAGGTAATATCATCTGAACTTACTTAAAGGAAGGATCCAAGTTAATTAAGAATTTCTCTTAGACAATATGCTTGTCATACCCATTTAATGTATTGGGTTAAACATTCAAATTACGTGATTAATGTATAGAAAATAAATAACATAAAAAACGAGTCATATATAACATAGTCTATAAGTATGTAATTTAGATTTTTTTTTTCTATAATGAACCTGCCCTTTCTTCATTAGTTATATTTTTAAAAATGAAAATCATGTTAAAAAAGATTACCAATATAAGATGACTTTTATACAATTTATATATGGGAATAAATATTTATTTACATAATTTATATGTTAATATGTGTAAATTTACATAACTAACTGTGTAAAGAATTGTCTCAAAATTTAGATATCAATATTATGATTGTTTTATCATCATGTGATGCAAATTTTAATAATTTTAATTATAATTAGCCCAAGAAATTCAAACTATGCAACTTTAGTCTTTGTAAGAACTTTTTTCCCACACTAAGTCATGTCTTCTAATTTGATTTAATGTTCAAAATGTCACACCGTCTGGAATTTGCAAATCAAAATTATTCGTTTTTGAAACTCAATTTCATCGAGATGGTCATCATGAATGAATATTTTCCTTGAACTAAAATTATTTTAGTTGTTGGTATATTAAATATAAATTTTATACCAAAAATAGTATTAGAAATAAATTTTATTTTCTTTTATACTGGTTGACAAAATTCAATGCATTATATAACGTAGTTCAGTTGATAAATTTAAATCACCACTAATGAAGGAAAATTGTTACGAACTAAATTTTTTTTATCAATGAGGTTAAATAATTGTAAATTTATGGATGCCACTAGATTTCCACTAAATTAATTTATACCCAATTCCTAAGTATAAAAATCATCTGGAACTCATAAATAAAGCTTAATTCCTTAATAATTTAAAATATATTAACATAACGTATTTGAGTACAAGGAAATAAGAAATCGCCCATTTGAACATCCTCTGTTCCTAGAAAATTAAAAGATGAGACTCATAATATTATGCACCATATATATATAATTCCATTTTCTGTCAAACGAAAGTTCATCTTCAAAATAGAGTATGAGTAGTTAGATCATATTAAGCATTAGGAGTGGATAAAAATTAAACATCAAAAGAAAGCATACATTAGAGTAAAAGGAACTAATTAACATCAAATTCCTAAAATACAACAGGAGAACAATAAATAGAAAAAAAAAAAAAAACTCCTTGACCATGGTCCAAAAAAATCCTCCTTGCTTTCCTATTTAAGTTCACCCCTTAAACTTCTTGCTCCTTAGCCTCCAAACAATCCAGCTCCCCCCTCCCACTTTTTTTTTTTCTTTTCATATATACCTCCTTTCTTTTGATACGTTACCAAGAAGTTATAAAAGTTTAGGGTTCTGCTAGTACCATGGCACTCAAAAACACAGCACGCTGGTGCTAAGTCTATTAGCGATAAGGTTTTAACTTTCCTAACAAACAAAAAGAAAACTTATGTAAAACAATTTCTAAAATGATAATTATCAAATTAAGAAAATATACAAATTAACTTATTCAGTCCTAAAAACTTATAAAATTGAAGATAAGAAGATGCTAAAAGTAATGAAAAGGAAACAACTAAAAGATACCTACGAGTTTCAAAAGTACAAAACACCATCCTTCCCCTCATGTGCTCATCCTGTGTATCTAAGTCATCATATATGTCATTTTGGTCAACAGTGTGAGATTGTAATTAGAAGTCTTCGAAATTTTGTAAGATAGGATATATGAAAAAACATTAAGATAAGTACAAAGAAGACAGCTGCTGTGAAATATGATTATATGGCAAGGAAAATAGTCACGGAGATCTATTCATGTTTCACGCAGTTTGCTTTTTTAATCATTATGTCCTGAAGACAAAGGTCTCCTCATCTTTGAGAACTATACAAATCGTTATTATCATATGCAAACTTGACAATTTGATTCTTGACATAATTTTTTTTTTTTCAGAAATTCGACAAGATCTAGAGCAATATAAATTTAAATTATATTTTTGAAAGTGACCTGAATTTCGTCCTTTTTAAAAGCTAACAATGATGATAGCATTTCTTTAATCAGTTTTTTTGTAATGAAATATATGCTTAAGACATTGTATGCAATATTATAGAATATTGATAAAAATTTTCCCCCTTTGCTATTATTGCAAAATACAGAATTATTCATCAATAGTATTCGGAGAAGGAAAGAAGGAAAGAAAGAAAACAACGGGGGACATGAGGGAGATCAGATCACGAGTAGCATGTCTTAATATATGCGGTTGCAAATTTTAATTTTTCTACTCAACTTGGAAGGACAGAGACAAATAAAAAATTGTATATATATATATATATATATATTTCTCTTTGTATATATATACATGAATATGTTTGTATATGTATACATACATGAAGCATATTAAATAAAAAATATTTTTATTGTGTAAATAAAAACTATTAATATAGAGTATTTAGGTTATATTTAAATGTTTAAGATTATAAAAATACACATAGATATTTTAAGTAATATTGTAACAATTTAAGATTATAAAAAATATTTAGATTATGTTTAAATGCTTAAGATTACTTTTTATGCTAAGTTTTTAATTTTTTAATTTTATTTGAATATTTTTTTTTTACATATTTTACAAATTTTGTTTGCTGACATTGATTTTACAGTTTCTTTCTTTTCAGTTATTGGAATAACATAAAAGATTTAAAGGAATATTTTACAAAAGATGATACTACTATATTAATAAAACAAAATTTGGTCTTTATTTTATCTTTTTTTTTATATATAAAAAATATTTCTGTATTTTTTTTTCAAATATTTTATTTTATTTTATCATTTTACATTTAATTTGTCCTTTTTAATAAATTTTTTTCAAACTCAAGATAAAAAAAAAAATTAAATCAAATGCGCGGTGGTAATATAGATGATCATACATGAGAAATTCATGAAATCAATTCTCACTTGGCTTCCGAACAAGAAATAATTATTATCTTTGTTTTTATTTAAAAAATTTAATTACATAATTTATCAAAATTAAAAAAATGATTAATTTAACTTATAACAATAAATTTACCTTAATTTTATATATTTTTTAAAAATATTATTGTTCTATTGTATGCTAATAAAATTTCTCTCTTATTTAATTAGGGATATAATTATATTATCCTTTTCTTTATTAGTCCATGTCAAATTAAAAATATGAAATTACTTTTATTTTATTTTTATTTTAATTTAAAGAGATATCTATAGTAATTTTTATAAAACAATATAAAAAAAAAGAAATAGAAAAAAAATTATAGATATTCAAACAACACACTTAAAATTTAAGTTTTATAATTTAATAGGTTGAATTAATTTAAGAAAACTCTCAATTTATTTTCATAATATTCAATAAATTAAACTTTAAGTCAACAAAATAAAATTATTCATAATAATTCTATTAAAAAATATTTTTTATATTAAAATAATCACATATAATTTTAAAATGGTGTAAAAGAATTAAAAATCAATAATTAAAAATATTTTGAGACTAAAGTATTATTTTATTAATTAGGACTAGAAACTCTTAATATGTTATTTCCTAAAAAATAAATAAATTACTTTTATGATTATCAAACCATAATATTTGAAAGAAAGTGTAGAGAGCATGACAATAGTTGGAAAGATAATAAACATTTTTTATATTTTAAAATAAAAGAAATATGTAATAAAAATTTTAAAACAATAATTATTTAAAAATATAATAAATAAATATTTAAGGATTAAAAATGGGAAATGTTTAATGAAAGTTAGTTTTTAAAATTTTTAATATACTAAATGCCATGATTTCTATTAGTTATGTTTTAATTTTTTATTCATTAATTTATTGTCCTAAATATGCATTAGTCTGATCTAAATTTAATGAAATAAATAAAGTACAATCATAAATTATTTTAAGATTTTAATTGTTATACACGGCCAGTCTTTAGATTTAAATCAAATTTAAATTGTTAATATAAATTAATCTTACGTTTTATAATATTGTAATATATATGTCAGTTTTTACATATATTTTGTGAAAAATAACTTACTTAAATTTAATCAGTAAATTAAACCATTTGGTTCAATTTAATTCATTTCTTGATTAATATATTTTATTGTAATCAATTAAGAAATTAATTAACTTATTTGAGTTAAATGATTGTTTAGTTGATTAGATTTTTACTAAAACTATTTACATAAATTAATAACAAATTAATTTGTAATAACTAATTACTATTTACATAAAGTTACTAATATTTATTTACTATGTGTTACTAAAAATGTTACTATAAAAAATCAATCAATTAAACAATCAATCTAATCAAATGTTTTAATTAGTTAATTTAAGCTAAAAAAAGAGTTAATTAGTCATCGAACATATATATATATATATATATATTATTACTTAAAGTAATGTACATTAGAAAATAATTCTTTTTCTTCAAACTTTAAAAATTATTTTTATAATTTTAAATGTATTAAATTAATTGTAAAAATTTAAAATAAATATATAAAGTAATAAATATAAAAGAAAAAACTAATATTAAAACTTTTCTAATAATTGAAATATCTTAATGATAATTAATTTTACATGATTTCTTTTAAAAATTAAGGTACAAAATTTTCAAGTTAATTGTCAAGTGTTTTTTTAGTTAATGCATGTACAATTGAACATATATTAAGTTCCTAAAAACATAAAAATATTTTTTAATCTCTAAATAAAATATTATTGCCGTTTTTATACATGAACAAATACAATTAAACTATTTGAACAATTTATATAAAATTGTTTGAGATTTATTAATAAAATATAAGATAATAAATAAATTAATTTTATACTAAAAATTTACTCAGTCTATATTAAAATTTAAAAGACTTTTGATTGTGCAGATGACAAAAAAATATTTATAGAATAAAGGATTATCCAGCATATTAATTATGATATTATGTAAAATAAATTAAAGATATATTAATGATAAAATAAAATATAAAAAATTAATAAAAAGAAAAAAAAAACTTATCAATTTTATTTCATTTTTAATATTTTAAATTTTAAAAATTGATTGTTATAATTGATAGAATAAATGGTAATTTATTATATTAAGAAATAAAATTATGTAGGTAACTTATCAATGAGTGTGTCATATCAATGACAAAGTGTAGTATAAGTAATTTAATAAGAAAAAAATATATTAATCAAATTTATATATATTTATAGGAAGAGATGGTGGAAGAAGACTCGTTTGTAAAAATTACATATCACATTACTATAAGAGCTCATAATTTTAGGTTGTGGTTTGGCTTGAGTAGTTTTAGGTTTTGGATTGACTTTCTCAATGTGGTGGCTTTTGTAGTTAGGATGGTGAAAGGAGAAAATAGAGGGTGTGAAATGGTGGTAGTAAATAAGGATTTTTAATTTGGTTTAAATATTTTTTTTTAGTCCATATAATTTGGATATTTGGTTATGTTAGTTGTCATAAAATTATTTTAGTCATTTTAGTCTTTATATTTTTCACATTTTAGTCATTATAGTCCTTATAATTTTGGTATTTCATCTTTTAGTCCCTATGAAATTATTTTTGTCATTTTAGCCCCCTAAAACATATGCCTACAAGGACAACATATGACACGATGATGTGGCACTTTAACTAATATAACATCTTTTAACATAAATTTTCTAATTTTAGGGACTAAAAAAATGTTTGAATAACTAAATGAACCAAAATAATTTTATGGGA
Organism: Pachyrhizus erosus; assembly: GCA_026544285.1. Classification (NCBI taxonomy): domain Eukaryota; kingdom Viridiplantae; phylum Streptophyta; class Magnoliopsida; order Fabales; family Fabaceae; genus Pachyrhizus; species Pachyrhizus erosus. The sequence goes on along the minus strand of JAMLFT010000024.1, from coordinate 6,027 downwards.
CTAACAAATAATTTTATGTTGTCTTTTATAAGGTCATAGTCATAATGACATTAGTGTCAAAAAATACTACCATAAATTACTTCATTTCTAGTGTGTCACATAATTGTTAATATATAAAGGAAGAGTTTCCCAAACACTACCATTGTGAGTCTTTATTATCCAAATTTTGTTCCATCCACTAGGAAAAATCACACATAAAAAATAGTAGGTAGCTCGTGCGGAATACTTGCCAAACCATAAGACTCTTTGAACAATCACGAAGGATATGAAGTTAGATTTGTCATCTTGGTGACACAAAGGACACAAGGCACTATCTAACATTCCTGTATAATATCAAAAGGAATTTGTAATCAAGCTCATGTAAAGGGGTCCAAACAAAGCATTTTTCGTATGGGTGGGATATATAATGTCAAATTGTTCCAAGTGTTATAACTCATAGCATTCTTGTTACCTAACAATAAATTATAAGCTAACTTGTTATTGAACTCACCATTAGTAGATAGAAATCAAACAATTCTATTATTGCCCAACATATCGTCAAGTGGCAATACCCTCATAATCTAAAAAAATAAAAATAAAACAGGAATGAAATGTTTGAACATCTAACTACACCAAGTTTTATCTTGAAAAATGAACTTGTACATAATCATTTTAGTAATATGCTCAAGAATAGATTGTATAACATGATCCTTAATAAGCACTCTTAACGGTAACCAACTATCAATCTAAAAATTAACATTCCTCCTACTCCCTAAGATCCATCTACAACCTAACATAATAGACTTCCAAGTTGTAGCAATCCCCCTCCAAACATAAGAATTTGGCATAGGTTACATTAGCAATCCCTTCCACTTGTACATACTCCTTAATACCTTTATCCATAAAGCTTCAAGATTTTGAATAATACCCAAACAAGCTTTCATAGTAAGAGCACAATTAAACTAATGCAAATTATGAACCCTAACCACCATCTCTCTTATACAAGCAAAATTTATTCCAACCCACATAAAGGCATTACTTTATCTTTCATAATCACCCCACACAAAAATACAATTCACACATTTCAACTTAGAAAAACATGCTTCAAAAGAAGCACAATTTGTATAGTGTAAAAGAGGACTGTAACCACTACAACCCTCATTGGGATCTCTCTAATAAATTATCACTTTTTTTTTATGATTTAACAAACAAACTCTTAAATACTTCTCCAAATCATTAGCCAGGAGAAACCCAGATATAGTGTTAAGTTATGTAGCACTATTATGTCAAACATTCCTTGAGACAAGCATATAGGTTTTGACAATGACAATTTTTTGTCTAGAGGAAATACAAAAAGTCTCTAAACATCATTTTATAGTTTTCATCTTGGTAGCATCAACCTCTGAAAAATGGTAATAAATTATCTATAAAAAAACATATGAGATATAGGAGGTCCAAATCTACTCAACTTTATGAGTCTCTATCTTTTACAAGTCATTTCTCTATTAATCAAATGAACTAGCCTCTCCATATATAGAACAAACAAGAAGGAAGAGATATGTCCCTTTTCCTAATTCCACGAGTATGAGAAAACACTTCTATAGGCATGCCATTGAGAAGAACTTGCATATTGTGAAAGAAATAAAAGAAATGGCCATTTTACAAAATTGCTTTTGGAATCCCACCTCCTTAAGCATGTCAATAAGAAAGTCTTATTGCAACCTACCTTCGGCCTTTAATCTTAATGGCCACGAACCCATTTCGACCTTTCCTAGTTCTCATTAAATGGAAAATATCTTGAGCAATAACAACATTGTAAATACGATATCTACTAGGAATAAAACTACATATTAGTGTACACATCTTGTAACACTCAAATATTTTCTTTTATTATTTTAATAACCATTAAGAATGTACTTATTTATTAGTAAATATAAATTATGTTTTTCTATTTATAAATACTACTATTTTGGGATATGTGTACTTGGGCCAAAATAAAGTGCCTAATAGGTTTTTATAAACAAAAGGCTTAAAAGGCATAGATTGTATTTATTTTTTCTAAGTTTATTGATTACATCTCCTTTTTTGTATTAGGTTTTTCACTAAATGCAACTCATATTTCTACTTTTACACCTAATTGACATAAATCCAATTTGTTTAGTCCAATCACTCTTCTGAAAAAGGTCCAATCTTCCCTTTTTTTCATGCCTACTCTAAAACCATTGCAAGGGTAGCACTTGTTATCGTGATATGCTAACGTCATAAGCTTCACTATTAAATTGTATTTTTTTCCCTTGTTGTAGATTCACCTTATTGTGGTAAGGGAAATAAGATTATCTCACTTATAAGTGTAATAATAATTATGAGTATAAAGGTTGGCCCTACACCCTAATTTTTTGATTTTATGTACTGTAATTAATGATTGTAGGGGGATTCAAATTCCTAAATCTTGATTAACTAGGATTGGATTTTTAGTGGAAAATATGTGTTGTGTTCATGCAATGTTCATGTATTGAATTATACTTGTCATTAGTGCTTTATGAGTTAGATACAATATGATGAGGTGTTGATTGCTTTTGTAATGGAATTAATGCGAGAACTATATACTTGTGTTGGTTTGTGAATTTTGGGATTGGGTTTAGGAAATTGTGAGGGTTTAAGTGATTTTGGACAATCTTATCAAAATCAAATTAGTCATCAACTAAGTTATAGTATTAGGTCAATAGATTAATGATCGAATCGATAAGTCATTAATTAAATCACATAAACAGATAGATAATAATTTTATACTAAATATATATTTAATAAAAAAAATTACTAATAATATAGTTAAAATAACTTTTTTTGTTATATCATTTAAAAATAGCATTATAAGTATTCATGACATTTCATGGTCACTCTTTAAATATAACATTAAATAAAGGTTTTATTGTTGTATTTTCATTTTTTATTGTTTAAATCTGTATATTCAATCAATACAAATATATCAAAGATATAATTTTTCACAAGTTTTGAAGATTATTCCAATTAATAATGCAACTTTAGGAAAACCTCTTCTCAATTAAAGGTAAGGCAAAATATCAAAATATTAAATTTTATAACTAAAAAACATTATTAATGTAATATTGTCAATCTTGATTATTGTCTTTAACAAAGATTTTGCATGTTTCAAAAACATCTCATGATATAATTATATTGGTAGTCTAGACAAACAAACCCAGACAACTACCTTTTTTGTTATCTTTATACTTTTAAGAAATATTGTCCTTTATTTTTTTTAACGATGATATAATGGTTAGAAACTATCCATTACCCTTCAAATAAAATATGCTTACAATTTTCCTCCAAAACTTGTCTAATATCACTATTTTGAAGCCAATTTTAACTAATACATTACCAACAATGGATCCTTTTTATGGTGCACACCACTTAACAAATTTTGAGTCAGGAATAAGACTATTGGACAAGGAATAAGTTCCTTTTGTTTTATTCTCCTTATACCAATAATTCTTTTATAGATCTTCCTCATCTTTCTTATCTATCTCTAGATAATCTTTCGTTGAAAAATAATTTGTAGTCAAAAGAGACTCCATATAGGATTTATATTGCGAAATGGATCTAATATTTTCTATAATTGCTTTAAGATCAACATTCAACGTCTCGTCTAACATCTGCTTAAGCTTCTCTGTAGCTTTAACTTGAACATAATCTTTTTTTACCTATATTTAGTTTGAAAGCCCGAACATCCTATATCTTGTGAAACCCTAAAGAACATGACAAAGTTATTATTGGTATTACCATGTTATATTCTTTTGTGTTGTCATGTAATAAATGTAAAGTTTTTTTTTTAAGAATGTAATTAGTATAAAATATTCACCAACCTTTTTATGATTAATTTTTGTTAAAAAACTAATTAATCATCTTTAGTAAAGTTTTTCTTTTTAATTACATTTTAAAGGATTGAAATCTAATTTTATTTGGACCAACATAATTTTGCTATCATCATGTTATATTTGATTCTTCATATTATATTTGATTCTTCGTAAATGAATAAAAATGTAATTTATAAAATAAAATAATCATAATTATTACTTGAAAAAATTAATAATTATAATTAACATAAATTACATACAGATATAATAAATCATCATAATTTTAAATGAGAAAATAAGTTATGCACATACAATACAATATGTATAGTAAATTTATTAACTTTTATAGTAATAATAATTTTTAAAGTCTTATTAAAGATGATTATTAATTTGGTTAATTTTCACTATGTAAATTATTATAAATCTACTTAAACTCTTTGAATTTTACCATGTTAATTTTCAAATCAATTATTATAATTTTACATTTTATTTTCCGTGCTTCTACTTAATTATTAAAATCTTCAATTGGCAAGAAACCGCGTCACTTGTACGTATTTGTAGGAATACGATAGACATTGACTTTTCGCTTGTTCACTTGCGTACACGGGTAAGAGAGCTGAATTAATTTACAATTAATGTATAATAAAGAAAATTTAATACAAAAAAATAACTTATATATGCACTAACACTCTATTATTTAAAATACATTTCTGTATATTATAATGACGAAAATTAAGCTTTTTTTCCTATATAGATCATGAAAGAAAATTTACTATACTATATGTAAAAATATGTTCATGACCCATAGTTAATTAATGTAAGAAGAAAGTATATCAACAAATTTGAATGTCTACTTTTTTTTTTCCCGTAAACTTGAGGTATCCCCTTTTTTTATGCATAAAAATCGAAAATAAAACCTATTTTATTTAACTAATTGAGTTAAATCTTCTTAATAAAGTATTTCCTTTTAAATACAAGAATGTGTTCTATTTTACTAAAACAAAAAAACAAACCTCAAGCTACCTCTTAATTAAAAGTAAAAGATTAATCCTTTGAATTATTCTCAAAGACTAAATTTAGATCTTCCTTTCTTAAAACACATATTGTCAGACTATGAAAAAAAAAAGAGAAATTACGTTAAAATTTAAATATATTTTTAACTTCTTAAATTTGAGTTATTTTTTATTTTCATCCTTCAATTATAAATTTATATTTTTTAATCTTTAAATTTACAAAATATTACTTTTCGTTCTTCAATTTTATTTTTAAAAAAAACTAAAAATATATCATTTTAGTCTCTTAAATTTATTTTAAGATTAAAAAAATATTATTTAAAAATAAAAACACATTGAATCCTTATATTAATTTATGCACAAAAGGGTGATAGATAGATAATTGTCACAAATCACAAGCAAGTGTACCTAACTGTTCTGACAAAGAAAAGTCATGATAATTAAATCCTTTGTCTTAGGCTCATAGCAAATAAATTAGTTTTTATACTCGTGGGTTTTTTCGTATCTTATATATAGTATTAGTTTATTTTGTTAAAAATAATCACTTGTTTTAATCAATTTTTTTGAAAAAAAAAAACAATAAGTAACTATTTCTCGAAACTTAATATTTTCAAATCAATTATGTTCTCTACTTGTATATTATTTTATACTATCTTATTAATTAACTTTTTTTATGCAGATTAAATATGCATGCTTAATTATGGCCAAAGATAAAGAATAAATCCAGCCGTGTCAATCTAAATATTCACTTTCAAACTTGAGGACTTATCTTCTTCTTTTTTTGTTTTTTCTGAATTGAGGACTTATCTTATATAGTCATTATTTAATATTATATTTTATATTTATTTATGAAATTCTCAAATTTTTAATTACTTTAATTTTTTAAGTTATAATTTCTTCTTTTTTTTTTCTAATCTTAGTTTCTTAAATTAACTACCCTTATTGTAAAAAAAATAATTTAATTACTCTTTAATTTTCTTTTTATATTATAATTTTATATTAACTTAAATACAATTTGGTCTCCTATTTTCTCCAATATGTAACTTTGATTTTTTTTATTATAAAATAAAAACATTTGACTATCATATTTTAGAACATTTATAATTTTAATCTAATTTTTAATTTTTTTATATTTTTTTATTTTAATTAATTAAATTATTTTT
>JAMLFT010000023.1:53536-77285 GCA_026544285.1 Pachyrhizus erosus | reverse complement strand
CCAGCACAATTTGGTAAAAATCTTAATCAAGCAAAGAAATTTTCCCAGCACTTTGACCCTATTGGATATAACTACTGTGATTACGTTGATGCTTGGTCCAGAGTTTTTTTGTATCAAAATAAAACTAATCAGCATTCCTGGTTAATTTATTTTAAAAGAAATACCAAATATGATTTTCTAAACTGGTTTTTCCAATGGTGGAATCTTTTTGGTCCAATCCCTGAAATTCTTCCTTCGCCAAAGGATTCAAACTTTTTCAGACAAAAATTGACTCTTTGCAATCAGAACTTCCTGTCGACTTATTGTTCTTCTCAACATTCTCACTTGCGTGGGTGTTCTCATGGAAGTATAGATATGGTCATCACGAAGATCATACAAGTCTGTCCATTCTTCAAAGGAATTCCTTTGTCAAATGGTGGAACTCATTTGATGCATCTCATGCCAGCCCAGATCATGTCAGGTCTTGGTTCGCATCCAATCTCAAATACCTCAAGCCAGCTGACCCAGAAACTTCCAGTTCTTGTGTCAAAAGGCTCAAATACCAGCGGCGCTAGCATCTTCTCAAACAAAAGAAAGCTTCGCCAAAAATCTCAAGCAAATCTTAGCTCTCCAACAAGATGAAGAAGAAGCAAAAATTGTCTCTCCATCATCCTCAGCGGCATCTTCCAATGACATGTTCAGAAACAGAGATGATTGCGACGGAATTACATTAGGAGAAGATTAGGATTTTTACCTATTCTGTAGCTACAGAGCCAGTCATGTATTAGGAACTGTAGAAAAAGTAGATTTTCAATTATTTAAGGAGGTCTCGACCATGTTGTGAGGAACCCCTTATGAAACTTTGAACCCTGAATTCTGAAAAATAGAAAGAGAAAGTAGAGAGAGAAGGTCTAAGCATTCTTGTAAGCCTTTTTTTCAAAATAAATTGCTCTTTCTGTTCATATTTATTGTTTGTTGCCCCAGTGCGGACTACCGCCGGAGTGACTTTGTTTTAAAGCTTTCTATTTATTGTTTGTTATCCCCAGTGCGGACTACCGTCGGAGTGACTTTGTTTTAAAGCTTTCTATTTATTGTTTGTTGCCCCCAGTGTGGACTACCGCCGGAGTGACTGTTTACGCTTTGTTAATGTTTTAAAGTTTTCAATTACTTATTGTTTTAAATAATTATATCTAAATTTGTTCATATGATCTGATAAGCTATCTCCCTCCATAGAGGTTACTTAGTTTCCGGTAATTGATGAATTATATTTTGTTTCAGCAGAGGTAGTATAATATAATGCATGTTTCGATCTTTAGTTTGCAAAGAGTTTGTGAAAAATATAACAAGATTTACTTCTTTAAAATTAAATTTTTAAATAAAATTTTATTTTCAAACATATTTTTAAGTGATAATTAAATATTTTTTAAATACTTTTGAAACCCTCACACTAAAAATGAAAACACTCCTTTTAAAGTAAACTATCAAAGAAAAAAACAAAAAAAACAAGGATACTGTACGGTTTTCATGGCATGGGCAATAAAACAAATAAACAATGATCCTCACCTGAAAAGCGAGATCTGAACGAGATTTTGGGGCCACCACATGGCAGCGGGCTCGACCAAGTACCGTCGGAAAAGCCCGGCCCAAGAAAAGCCCAACAAGTGCGTACACAGAACTACGAGCCACCCGATGAACATGGAAATCTCTCTTCCGTAGAACACTTTGACGATGCTGACGAAATGAATAGCGTAAACGCTAGCAGCTCCGGAATTGGCGAAGACGGTGATGAGCACGTGCTCCTTCACGTTGAACTTCCCAGGGTTCAGCGTGAACTCCCACTTAGTACCTTTCATGAAGATGCGCCTAGTCACCGTCGCCGCCATCAGGTGCCCCAGCGGCACCACCGCGATCTGCGCCGAAATCGCCGTCATCGACAGCGGCTCCCGCCGGTACCAGAAGAACTGGTTCAGGAACGAGAGGAGGGCGCAGGCTAGGGTTCCAAGGATCCATGTTCGGAAAGTGAACACCGGCAGGGACGGATCGTCGGTGACCGGAACCGTGAGAGATACCTGATCGATCGGAGAGTCCTCGCCGGTTGGACACGTGGCGTGTTCGTTTTGAACTGGAAATGAATGGAAAAACGCAGCGTTTTAGTGAGAATGAAAGAAGAGAGAAAGCTGAAGTGGTTGTGAAGGTGCATACGTAAAGGATGGTTGATTTCGTGATCACTGCGCATTTTGTACCTTATCCTCTTATCTGCTTTGCCTCCAAAGTTGGAGAAGCAACTGTTTCCAAACCAGTCCTCTGCTAAGCTACTCTTCAAATTATCATCATTAGAGTTAAGAAATACTTTATCAAATCAATCATTCTCACTATTTATTTGATTTTTTTATATTTAAATATCATTTCTCCCTGTCACTATGACCTTTTCTTTTTTGCTTTCTGACGTCATGCATCAAGTAAGTACCTTATCATTAACGATTAATTACAAAATAATACCTTCACAACCTATGAAAAATTCTGTTATTTATTTTCATGACTATTTTTTAATTAAATTTTTTTATTAACTTTTTACATGCAAAGGTAAATAGAATGTGTAAAAATTATTTTTACATTTTTTATTTGAATTTTTTGTTGTTAATAATAGTAAGATTAATTATTAAAAATGATTGATAAATAAATCTAATATAACATGAATATAATATACAATTAGGTGGCTTGCTTACTTACCTTTTGACTTTCGGACTTTTCTTCTTTTCTGTTGTCGGAATACGTGTATCTACTGGTAAAATGACAAACATTATATTATAACAACAATCTTAATAAGTTGCTTCTTGTAAATTTTGAAATTTTTTAGTAAGATCTTATGTTCCATCATATAATATTAATATATAAGAAAAAAAATTAAATTCATTAAGATATAATTTTTTAATAATTTACATCGGTGAGAAATTAATTCAAAATATTATAATATTTTTCAGAATTTGTTTAAAATAAGTTGTTTGAGTATAAATATATACATATATATTTCTAACTTTAAGGATCCGTTTAATGATTAAGATAAGTGAAACAATATAAGATAATTTATTATATAATATTTATTGAAATAATATAAGAACTAAGGTCTCTGGAATGCCGGCTGAGGTGACTTTGCAGGTCAAAAAGAAGAGGGTGGTGATCGGATTTGACTGGAGGCAGATTCCGGACAGCAGCTTAAGGGAAAAATGACATTCCATCTTAAACAGAGCTCTATCTAAGCTCTAATACACACGACTGAACCTTGGAGACTTTTGCCCTCGCCATGTAAACTGAGAGCCTAGGTACCCAAGATCAATGATTTTGCTTTCAATCTTTAAACTTCCCATATCTGAAGAACTTGCTTCCAGAGTCAGGCTTTCAGACTCTCCATAGGTTTCGCATAGAGAGCAATCAATAAGCACTCGCTCTTCTTCTCCTGAATTACCTTAATATGAACGAACTGAGAGTCATCCTGAAGGACATCCACTGATATATGCTCTTCCACAGGACCAAAATCCCACCAGAATAACCTTGAGGACCGATGCGATGACGGTTTTAACCACTTTCTCGGCCTTCTCACCACTGACCCTAGTTTCAAAAAGAAAAGCACAACTCTCTCAGGTGAATTAAGTCCATTCTTACACCATGAAACCTCGGCGGCGATTCCAAACTAGAATCTTCCACACAATAAGGAAAAGACTATACCACCCATGTTGCAGTGAGGCTACCCATCATATGACGAGCAATCCGGCTGCATTTGTCTCATCTCTCAAAAAATTTTATTGGTTGGACACCCTTGTGATGACCGCCAAAGCTATGCCATCTTTATTCCAACTTCCTCTGTGTTGTCAAGGATCTACACACGCATAATGTTATAGCTATAGCTATAGGGTGCCGCCCGTAGCCAACCCCTATATGCTTTAGACCCTCATTTTCCTCTGATTTATTTGTGGCTTCTTCATAACAAAGAGCTTCCTGATCTTTGGCAACTAGGGGCTTTATAGGGGTCCTCTTGTTGTAGGTCTTCAAACTACATTGAACTGCACTTTTTCCTTCAATAGGTAAGGGCGCGTTAGCGCCCCTTGATCAAAGACCGGTTACACCGAATCAATCATGAAGTTCTACCCTTGGTACCGAGCGAGGATTGGGGGATCACTTTCATCCGCATCTCTTTCTTTTTATATTTAATAAAATAAGGCTTTGGCTGTGCCCTTTTAATTAACAATATTATCAGACGCGCCCCTGCCGGGCTTTGTTACAAAGAACATCAAAAAAAAAGGCAATCCTCTCTTATCATATCAAATGGCACATCAGCCGCAAGACCCGACTCGTGTGGATAACGAACCTGTGTGATTGGGGCATTCTACAAACAGAGATGCACAAGACTAGCATAGGCTCCCCCCAACTTTAGATCTAAGGTGGAATTAACCAATAGATATTCGGGAAAGTAGAAATGGAAGCACAGAAGAAAGAAGCGGTAGCAACCATTGACTACTCGGGCCCGGCCTTGCTGCCAGAAAAGGGACATGCTTACTTCATCTTTACTGAGATATCATGCATACACCTGTGGGGCTGGGGTACAACTTTGTATTGTACTTGCCTACATATCCGGTTTCACTAAAGTAACGGAATCAAGCCCTGGTAGTTCTTTCTGTCTACCTCCTTTTCTCATTAGATCGGGTAACCTGCACTAATAGGTCAAGCCACATTTCATATAGAAATTCAGGTTCCTAGGAATGTCGTACGAGTCATTCATCTAGTCCCAAGGGGTCTTCCCGACTCAAGCTACTGGGAAATAGGACCACAATTCCTACTCACTGAGTGTAAACGACTCTCTTCGGCTTTCCGTCCCTTTCAATAGGAAGGGTCACAGCCTAAGTAAGGCCGGGCCTTGCTCAATGATCAATATCAAAACAACCATAAGTGATTGGCTCACGACTACGTAGAATGAGATTCTCGCTTCCTCTGGCTGTTCATCTGAATCATATAACAAGAAGTTGGGGTAGCCGGCAGTCTTCCTATTCAATGAGAATTTCTCTCTCTTCCGTGAGAATAAGGAAATGGCTCGTAGCCACAGACCACCAGATGGTAAATAAAGATCCACTTTTTTATTAAATAAGGCGTCGATTGAATCAGATGGGATGGTACGAAGTTTTCCATCAGGGGTACCTATTGTCTCTCTTTCTATTGTTTTGTCCGCAGAGGAATTTCCATCCCTGGATGTAGCTACCGATATTCTGCACGGCGGGAACTCTTTCCTGTTCCTGGCCTTTCATCATTCTTTTCCTTTGTGGAATGTCTAGTAGACAAAAAGAAATAGGAATTCCCGGTCGAGTTGGCTGGAAGTTCGCTTCTTCCTTTAGAGAGTTTCAATCGATGAAGTAATGTAGTGCTAATTCGTTGGACTTTGTTGACGTGGAAAAGTCTCTTTTCTAAATTGCTTAAGTAATACGAAGTTCTGTGTTCAAGCCTTTTTGCTGCTAGTTGGAACTCAAACCCCTAGCGAGGGTATTCGAGAATGATTACGACGACAAACATCAACTGGTCTTTCATAGTTGTTCAGAAGTCAAAGCTTTTGCTTACGATGAGATGAAAGTAAATAGACAATTGACCCGCTGATTGATCGAATGGAAACTTCCCCCTTCTCGCTAAATTCAAACTTCCTGCTTCAACGTGGAATTGCCTCTAAAGTCGTTACGCTTTCCCTGCGCTTCCTCTTCTCTTTCGAATTAGCGAAGGAGTTTCTTCTTACAGGTTAACTTCAAGCAGTGTCGCTTAGGAATGACTTTCTTCTACCTTGCTCAGAGATTCAAGTTGATTCGCTTCCTGCTAAAGACTACCTTGTCCCAGGATCGGATGCATACGTTTCAGCATTTGCTCTAACTTCCTTTGTCGCTGCTGGTGCCCATCTTTGATCTGATTTAGCCGGGAACTGCCGCCCCACCAACCCCTACCTTCCTATTCCCTGCTAGTTATCTCTCGCTTTTGCTTCTTTTCTTGGTGGGACGGGGTAAGCCTATGAATAAGGTAGAGACATAGTGAGATAATAGATTCTATATAGTTATTGCTTGCGACGGAGTTGTACGTTTCAGGATACCTTTCATCTCGTCTTTCCGGACTTTAGGAGTATTCCAAACAAAGGGTTCTTTATCGGTAGTCAAACTCTACCTTAGTAGGGGGATTCTTTTTGACTGGTTGGCATCGATGGATCACTTAGAGGTTCTCAACTCTTTCCTTCAAGGCTTTCGAACTGTGCTATTGCTTTCGACTTACTTTCCCTAGCTTCTTGGCCTTTTCCAACTGCCACTGAAAGCAGGCTTGACAGGCCCAAGTCTTCATTTGTAGGACTTTCTTTGTATTTGATGGTTCATGTAGGCTTGGGTTTTTTCATACTGAAGCAAGCAATTTCATTTCAAAGAAATTACATAACATATAAGAGAAGAAGATTCTATCCTATCTAATAATCTAATCTTTACAGTTTATGGATTGAGAAAGCGGCGGGCCCATAGAACTCTCCAATTGTGCTGCACCGAAAGGGGGCCGGAGAGTCGGTAACCTGAGATCGGCTAAGATCGAATTGAACTGTCTTTGATTTATACGGAAAAGATAGATATTGAAAGTGTTCAGCAATTGAATTCTAGTCAGTCTTTACTTAACTCGACCCAAGCGATGCCTTTCGACTCCCATGTTTTTTTGGTCAACAACCAACCACAACTCAAAAGATCGAATGAATTCTTCAAGACACTTTGGAGGGCTCTCGAGAGAAAGAACGCCAAAATGCGAAAGTTAATGAACTAAATTTTAAAAAGAGGGGACCTCTTATTAAGTTTTAGTGAAAAAAACAACAGATATTGACTTTTTTTTATCTTCCATTGCTAATGTAAGGAAATGAGACGACTCTTTCTTGAACTATATAATAAAAAGATCTTCCCCTCCACACCAATCACGAGTTTTTCTCCATTCCTCTCGTATATCGTCGTCACGCCCTTAATACTAGGTTTTGAAAAAGACTTTTCATGTCATTCCCATTTAGGTCCGATTCGGATCCCTTCGTTGTTTTCTTTTCCTCCCGCGCCTTTTCCTCGAAATGAGAAAGAAGATGGTACACTCGAATTGTATTATTTAAGTGCTTATTGCTTGCCAAAGATCCTACTTCTACAATTGTACGGTCACCGGGTTATTCAAATAAGTTGTGTTTTCTGTGGTTTTCCCATGTTACAACTTCCGTACCAATTCGGTCGATCCGGAATGGATCGGTTAAACATTCCATTAGGGAGCCTGGTCTTTACTCTTCTGTGTGGTATTCATTCTCGTTTGGCTCTTGGAATCACATCCAGCAGTGGTTGGAACAGCTCGCAAAATCCAACCACTTCACCTACTTCATTGCCCCCAACCGTTTCTCGTACCTCTATTGAAACAGAATGGTTTCATGTTCTTTCATCGATTGGTTATTCCTCTCCGTTCGTATCTCTTTTTCCAATTGCGGTCTCAATGAGTTTACAAGATTGAATGGCCAATTCTCTGCATTTAAGCGACAACTGCGCTGAATGATAAAGATCCCCTACCCCCGTTGCGGGGCTCCCCTTGCCCTTTCTTGGTTGGTTTACCAACCAGCGATTTACAACAAACAAGTCTCTCTTTCTTTTTTTCAAGGGGAGCAGAGCTTTTTTTCAAAGTAGCCTATGTTGAATAACAATTCACTTTTACTCTTTGGAAATCCAACGTCCAGTGATGTCCAATTTATGCTATCAGATACTAGGAATATGTCTTTTGATAGTCTGTCAAGTACCTCTTCCACTCTTTCTTCAACTAGGTCGGACGCGCAAAGCGCTCCACCTGAGTTAGAGCGGGTATTTAATCAAATCTGCGATAAATGCGAAGACTGAGTTCTACTGTCAAATAGACAAGTACCGCCGGAGTGGACGATGCCCGACCTTGTTCGGGCTGTTATTTCCGACGATCGGATTGACAGTCCGGGCTTTCTGACAAATGACTATTATGATGTCATGTTACATGGCCAAAATGCTTGGTTATGCGAACAGATTTTTCACTTTTTAGATCTAATCAACTATGTCTTCTAGTTCCGAAAATGTGAAACAAAAGTTTTTCGAGAAAAGGTCCCATCCTTCAATATCATGATTGGGTCGACCAGGCCAGATCATGAGTGAATAGAAAATCGAAAACGTACATAGCTGTTCCAGCTGAAATACTTGGAATAATTCTACCACTTCTACTAGGAGTAGCCTTTTTAGTGCTAGCTGAACGTAAAGTAATGGCTTTTGTGCAACGTCGAAAGGGTCCTGATGTAGTGGGATCGTTCGGATTGTTACAACCTCTAGCAGATGGTTTGAAATTGATTCTAAAAGAACCTATTTCACCAAGTAGTGCTAATTTATCCCTTTTTAGAATGGCTCCAGTGGCTACATTTATGTTAAGTCTGGTCGCTCGGGCCGTTGTACCTTTTGATTATGGTATGGTATTGTCAGATTCGAACATAGGGCTACTTTATTTGTTTGCCATATCTTCGTTAGGTGTTTATGGAATTATTACAGCAGGTTGGTCTAGTAATTAGGGGGCGGCCGTTCGGTCGCCTATGATACTAGGACCAATAGGTCTAAAATGGGTTTGTGCCGCAGGTGTTGAACGATCTACTCTACACAGGTGTGGGCTTACAGGGCTAGGGCTCATAAAGCCTTTCTTTCATTCAAAAAGAGGGCCCTGGTCGGTCACTTTTCCGGGCCGGGATCGATAGATAAGTGGAAGTCATAAAAAAGAGATCTTTCTCTTCGCACCTAAGATCAAGAGGAAGGGTAGCTTGTCAAGCTGGCCTATATAAAATATCTTTTTCATTATTATAGAATCTTTTATATATATTTATAAAGATTCACTGTCTTTTAACCGGCTGTTCTTCTTTGTCAACGCTACTAAGGACCTATGGGTTAGCCTACCCTACTAATGTATTGTATAGTAGGGTATAGTATAGTAGGCGAGCGAGTTAGCGAAGACGCTTAGGCTAATAGATAAGAGAGCGTCAGTGCGTAGCCTTCATTCTACTACGCTACGCAAAGGTTACGAAGTCACTTAGCTCGACGTTAGGAGAGTCAAGGGGGAAGGCCATACCTACATAGAAGAACCGCTGTTCGCTGACTTTCTAAGGAAGGTCTAACCCTTAGCTCCCCTACTGAAAAGGGGCACAAAGCCGCTTTGCACCACTGATAGACTACTTAAGATTCAATTCATTCAAAAGGCCCTACTTAGTTTCGCAAGCCTTTGTCATTGTCAGTCAACTAAGTAGGGCCTGAGGCCCCCTGCGAATCCGTAAATCTGAGGAGCATGCCGCAACACAACAAAAGGATGGTCCCCTATGCATTTCATTCTTTCCGGAAGGGAAAAAAAACAAGTACCCCCATCATGGTGAACCTCTCCTTGTGATCGGGATGAGGTAGATGCCTCCCAGCTGGGGGGCGGATCGAATCGGAGTTTCCTTAGGTAGCCACCGACCTACAGTTATCCTTAAACTTCCGTGCTTGGTGGAGAAGAAGCGAACAAAGGTACGCTCGCTTGCTGTCTTGTTCTCTGCCGCGAACTGGGATCGCTCGCCAGCTAGGTCAGATTGGAGCAAGAATTTTTGAGAACATATTACCCATATTCGGGGACAAGGGGCGGAACGACCTCTCGATCTGCTTACTGCAGCCCAGGAATAAAAACGTCGTCTAGGCGTTCCTTGTTGCTACGATCTCCCCGACGCCTAGGACGTTGTCTGGGCCAAGAGCCATAGTTAATTGCTGTTTCCATTTGGTTGTTTTTTTCTTGTTGTTGATACCGGCAAGACCAGCCAGATGATGTCTGCTGGTTGGTAGTGAGAGGACTCGTAGTACCTGCATACCCAAAAGGAGGCGCTGATTAAATTAAAAAACAATCATTTGATTGATTTTCTTTCTTACTCTCCCTTAGCAGCGGGAAAGGAGTCTATCTATCTGCCTAGCTTTGGTAGATTTCCCCCAACGCAATCCATAGAAATTCCACGAATCCCTTGGTGGATAAGTCCGACGACTCAGCAGCAGTGCGGAATGGAGTTTCTCGTCTGGTGGATCTGATCTTTAGGGGGCAATACATACCAAAAGGTGCTTTAGTGATCTTTGATGGTCTGAACAAGGAACTCTGTGTGGGGATCCATCTTGTTGTTATTCGCATTGTTCACCTTGGTCGGAAATCAGGGTGGTTGTTCTGCGCTTTCTATTTTAAGCAAGCAGCTTCATCCTTGATGATGGCCTATGGTGGTGATGAATTCGTTCATCCTGACAATGCGGTACCAGTTTCTCTCACTCGGTCCGGTTACCCTCGGATCATTCCGTCTCATCATAGGCGTATGATTCTGAAGAAGGATGAGAAAGCGGACATGCTGGTGAAGTTTTATTAAAAAAGATTCTCTCTGTCAAAGATCATTACTTTGGCAAAGAAGGTTGATAAATCAACGTTTTCTAGTAGAATATCCCCACCCGATAATATTGACGAGGTGGTGGGGCTGGTTGGTTCGATTAAGGAGAACTTTAATCGACTTATCAGTCGCTATGCTCCCTGGATAAAACGTATACCCCTAGAACAAGGGTTACGGTTTGAACCAACCTGGAAAGCCTTGCCGACACACTCATTGACGAAAAGGGTGTGGGTTGAGAGAAGGAAACTTCCTTATCGTAAGATTCGGAACTTTCGCTCTTCATTCACATCGTTTTCTCATGAGTTGGGCGCTTTTCAATGGCTGTTGGTCGTTGGGCACTCACAGGGTACCCAATGGTCGGTCACATGGCTGCTTGTGGCCTCCCCGTATTCGTTACGCCTTTGATGTGAGGAATAAAACCAACCTTCACACCCGAGGATTTGGATTGGTTTGAGCGCCGTATAGGGCCCTTTCTACCATCCTGCGACGATATGGGGATCCCCGCAATCACAGGCAAACTAGGTTGCACGTGTGAGGGTGCTGGCAAGCGTCGTATATTCGCAATAGGAAACTATGTGAGAGGTTGCTGAAACCCATCCACCATTGGTTTGCGGAGGTCCTCCGCCGCATCCCAATGGATGATCAAACAGCACCTCTCATTCGTTTAGTTCCTAGTAAAACATGTTTAAGCTATGACCTCAAGAGTGCTACCGATTGGTGGCCTCTTGTGTTTCTGTTTGAAAGGCTTGCGCTATTGTTTGACAGGTCATTTGCTTCAAGTGTTGTGAATACAACATTAGGGACGAATGTATTTGAGGTACCCTTCGTTAAGAGGGCTCTGTCTCAAGTGTCCTTTGTGACCGGTCAACCGTTAGGCTATTATGGTTATTGGCCTTTGTTCGCGTTCACCCATCATGTTTTGGTGTGGTGGGCTGCGGAACAGGTTAGACCTGGGATCCTGTTCGACAGGTATGCTATATTAGGTGATGATGTTCTCATCACCGATCCACTTGTGGCGGAACAGTACCGGCTAGGCTTACAACGGCTTGGTGTTAAGATATCCACACACAAGTCTTTGATATCCTCAACTGGTGCTGTAGAGTTTGCCAAACAATTTCTGGTCAAGGATATGAGGGTTAACCTCTCTCCTGTGTCCATGAAAGCTTTATGTGGCTTCCACCACCCCCACGGATACTACTTATAATAGATTTGCCTACGCTATCATGGTCATGGATTTGGAGATAGAAAGCTATTCCAACTCCGAGATTGCTGACTGGATTTTACACATAAGGAGCAACCCCAGCCTACTCTCCTCCTTCTACGCTCCTCTGAGGGGGCCTCTCTGAGATATACGGTTTATGCCGCCATGCTTTCTTTCTGTTGGTCAACAACCAAGCACATCTCTATATAGTCAAAACACTAGTCCTACAGGCTTGACGGAGTTCAGTCTGTCTGGAGGGAATCATTTCTTCTCAATGCCATGATACTTTCTGTTTTGTCGAGCCCTGCTTTGGTCTCTGGTTTGATGGTTGCACGTGCTAAAAATCCGGTACATTCCGTTTTGTTTCCCATCCCAGTCTTTCGCGACACTTCAGGTTTACTTCTTTTGTTAGGTCTCGACTTCTCCGCTATGATCTTCCCAGTAGTTCATATAGGAGCTATAGCCGTATCATTCCTATTCGTTGTTATGATGTTCCATATTCAAATAGCGGAGATTCACGAAGAAGTATTGCGCTATTTACCAGTGAGTGGTATTATTGGACTGATCCTTTGGTGGGAAATGTTCTTCATTTTAGATAATGAAACCATTCCATTACTACCAACCCAAAGAAATACGACCTCTCTGAGATATACGGTTTATGCCGGAAAGGTACGAAGTTGGACTAATTTGGAAACATTGGGCAATTTACTTTATACCTACTATTTCGTCTGGTTTTTGGTTCCTAGTCTAATTTTATTAGTTGCCATGATTGGGGCTATAGTACTGACTATGCATAGGACTACTCAGGTAAAAAGACAGGATGTTTTCCGACGAAATGCTATTTATTTTAGGAGGACTATAATGAGGAGGACGACAGACCCACTCACGATCGACTAAAAGGAAAGTCGCCCGGAGATATTGGTTCAAATCCAATTCGTGAGAAGAATAAAAGTGAGAGAGGCTATAGGACGAAAAGAGAGAGGCTTTCTTCAAAGAAAAGGACGTCCAGGGTGGATATCAAGATTGTAAGATGGTGCAATGAAAGGATCTTAATCATGGCACAAAGCGTCTTCAAAAGAATGAGAGGGAAGAGGTCTTTCATTTCATCTAAGATGTAAAGAAAGGATGCTGCTTTGGGTGCAAAGCTCGCTCTTACGAAGGAGAAAGAAAAGAAGGGCCCTTCTTACCTCCGCTGCTTAGCCAATGCTTTCGGAATGGTTTACGGATAACCCACCTAATGGAGACTCACACGAACGGGACTAGGGGACATAGGGAATAGCTGAAATAGAAGCGGACTCGTAGGAAAGAATGGAAGGCGATGGGCTTAAGGCGAGGTATGTAATCTTTCTCCCACAGACTTCCCTAAGGACTGCAACTAGATCTCTCACTTCCTTAAGCTTGATCCCCATACCTACAAGTGAACTTCCAATGAATGTAGCAGAGCTCGCATGGTCGAGAACTAAAACCCCAAGGACAGCAATCAATTCATCGGATGACTCCCCAGGGAAAAAGAAAGAAAAAAAAAGTTTCAGTCTTAAGGTAAGTCCCTGCTTCTGAAGAAGGAGCTCTATTTGACTCCCCTGCCCATGGAGTATAAGTGGGAGTTTCCTTTCCTTCTACCTCTTTCGGGCTTGTATACTAGAAGTAGTCTAATATACTTTCCTTGGAGGAATACTAGAATAGGGAGTTCACTTAATCCAATTACAGCCCTAAGGTAAGGCTAACAAGTTTTCAAGCTGATAAAAGAAATCCGGCAGGAAAGGAGGAAATCAAATGGCAATCTCTGAGTCTGTGTGAGACCTTATAAGAGCCAGTTCCATTGGGCCTTCCCCTACATCTAATCCAGTGGAAGTTGTCGTTCCCGGGCCAGTAGCTTTGAAAGCCTAAAAGAAGGATTCTATTTCAGGTCCATCAAATACAAACGCAAGCTAAGGAAGTTTTAAAGCTATAGTTATAGTATTTTAATTTCAATAGAGCCAGGGATTTCCAGTAAAATTCTCTTTTCTTTCCTGCCTATTTCCTTTACCTCGGTGGGCAGCTAACGAAATATCATAGAAAAAGAAAGGGGCTGGTTAACGAGTCTAACTAAGATTCGACTTGAATGATGTTTTTGGTGTTATTGGACAGAATTGTTGCCCTTTTTCCACGCCTCATTTTTCAGAATATGATTATGAGCTGCAGAACGCTTGAAGCTGGAATTTGAGCATTGAATACAGAATCTTTTTTGATTTATTGCCATCCAAATCTGCCACTTCTTTGGCGAGCCCTTTGTCATCCTTAGGTTATTTGTGGATCGGGTTCAGTCTTTATGAAGAAGGTAAGGTCTCTCGTTGAGGCGCCGTCAAAGCCGACTTTTGAGAAACAAAAGTGGAACAAATAACCTCGGAGATATGGATTGAAAGGCATTCCTCGTCCCAGCCATAAATCAATGGGTAAAGACGGGCGCAGCCAAATCAACCATTTCCTATCAAGACTAGGAGAACGGCGATTTGACAATCGACCAAGAGACAACTATCCTACCCCTCCAATCCTACAGAAGGTCATATATGATATGAACCTCTGTACGGTATATTGAAACCGAATGGCACTTAAGCCATGGGGATGAAAGTCGTTACTGAGACAACGGATCGACAAAAGACCGGTACCATCTGACTCCTTTCGATATAAATTCTTTATCTCTCCCATCTTTCATCCATCTGGAAGCTCATTTTTCAACACTCCAGGAAAGTGAAAAACAGGCTCTACTCCTGAGAAGCAAATGCATCTTCTCAACTGGAAGACAGTGGAAGAAAGTAGGCTTGTGAACCAGAGATAGAACCTGGTGAATGCGTAAGCGCAGTGCCTTTCGTAACTATATATTATACCATACCTTCTTCCTGGCCGGCCAAGCCAAGCTCTTTTCATTTACAACCCTTTCCTTTTCCGATCTCTCCGTTTGCAGTTCCTGCAGCTTTCCCCCCGGTGAAAGATCAATTGGTTCGCTCGATCTGGAATGGAACCGGATAATATGAAATGGGCTCTCGACCCAGGCCTTGCTTTTCAAAGAAACCAGTCCTATCGTATCGACTAAGGTTTCCCATCCTAACCTATCCCGGTGTCTGCTACCGAAAGAGAGAATCGGTCTAAGTGCAGCTCAAAACCAGCCCAACCTCTTCATGGTCACATCCCCTTATCCGACGCTTTTCGTGTTGTTGCATGTGCCTTACGGTATCCAGATCCAGTCCTCTCTGCTTCCTATGATTGAAGTGAAGATCCGCAATGTCTGCTTTCCTTACTCTAACAAGTAAGCAAGTCAACTACCTTGGTAAGAAAAAAAAGGATTTCATATCAATATAGAACAGGGGACTAGAGGCCTCTCCGATTGAGAGGATAAAGTCTCTGATTCAAAAACCAAACCAGTTGTTAGAGCTGGGTCGGATAGGCAATCAACATGATTGGTCCCGACCCAGTTTAAGTAGTTGGATGTGAGTGCGCTTCTTCAATCTAGGTAAGCGAAAGCAAGCAGTAGATCGAGAAAAGAAAGAATACGGATTGCAACCTACAGATGAAGAATAGAATTAAATAAGAAGAGGAATAGAATTAAATAAGAAGAGGAATCAATCGTTCAGTGATCGCTACGCTTGATTGGGGCAGGCTACCCACACTGTTTTGGCTAAAAAGCCATCTCCTTGCCTCACAGTTTACCTACTCCAAAGTGAAGACAAAAAAATCTGTCTAAATAGCTCCGGTGGAGCTTCGCGGGGATCGTACGTCAGCCAAGGCCTTAGACCGGAGTCCCTGCAGGTTCTCAGCTTCTGTTCTTTCAGAACCTCCTCGGTGCCTCTTCCTGGCTACTCCACTCCCAGTCGGGATGGGTGCCACAGCTTGTACTGGCGAATTCTTTATATATAACCTATCTTTCCATTTGAAGGAGTCTATCCCACAGCTTAAGTCTGAAACACTACTATATCGGACGAAAAGTCTTTCCCGGCCTCACTGAGTGGATCTGGTGCCCACACTTTAGATAGTCCTTTTAGCTTTCTTGGAGGATGTGCCCAAGCTTCTTTTGCTAAAGCACATCTCCTGTCTGAACCCTTGACCGATTCGAAATGAACAAACCCACATTTTTGAAAGAGATGATCGAGTCTGCCATCCTAGGCGGTTCTCCCGTAGCGTCTCTGCCGGCAACTTTCTAAGGTTCAGGTTTGTCTGCCTATCCTAGGTGACCATCTTCGTCTACTACAACTGGGGGTGTGTGCCATAGAGTGTGGTACAGGTGTCACCAGTCCGGACAGATTTATTTTTGATTTCGTCAACTCGGAACTCATAGCAACTCCTAGCTACAACTAGAACTCCTTAGCTACGAAAACTTTTTCACTCGGGCTACTTTTCTTATCGGGCAAGTTGCCACCCGTTTGTTCAATACCCGAACTCTAGTAAGTAGCTTAATCTGTCGAGAAGAACCATCCCTACCGGATCGGACATGGTTCCAGTCTTCTCCGCTTGAGAGGGAAAGACCTTTGCTCTATGTAACAAGAAATTGAATCTTCAATATCATCCCTGGTGTACAACTCCTCAAAGAAAGGCAGCCGGCTCGTAAACTCGCTCCTAGGTCTCTATAAAAGGGCAAAGAAGAAGAGGGAAAGAGTGTAATGGGGACAATCTAAGTAAGAAACTAGAGCTCTGGAAGATAAAGAAAGAACGAAAGGAAAATGGAGTCCAGTCCTGGCGCACAAGGAAGGAAAAGAAAAGGAGGGGTATCACACCGGTGTAAAGTAAAAGAAATTTCCTTAGACTCAGAGATTGCATTTGCTGGTCTTTAACTGGCTTTTATCACAGCCTTGATCACAGGGATGGGAAAAGAAAAGTACCGGCCGGGACCCAAAAAAAAGGGATCACCATCGGGACCGGTACCGCTACTAGATTACCCCTGTAAAGTAAACACTTTCAAACTAGCCAGCTGGATCTCAAACTGGAGAAATAGAACTCCCCATGGCTGGGAACTCACAATCGATAGAGAGGCTTGCCACAGAAAGTCCAGAAGTCGCTTGATTCTCTTCTTAGGAGAATGCATCTTCCTTTCCTGATCTAATGGATTGCCCTTTTACTGCAACTGCAACAGAAAGAAAGGGCTGGGGATTCGCTGAGCTCGAAGGCAGATGGCACTTTTTCCGAACTGGCTAAAAAAGAACTCACTTGCTCAATGGCTGACAAAAGGGCTTACCCTACGACTGCTAGAGAAGAAGCTCTTAGGGAATCGATCTAGACTAGATGAGATGCCGGTGCCATTAAACTAGCTGCCAGAACGAGTTCAAGAGATGAGGATCCAGGTAGTTCAGTCACCCTCGGGGGAAAAATCATTCCATTCACTTGTTTAACTGCTAAGAAGAATAGCTTTTTTCGACTGGGAACTGCTTACCTTTGGTGCTTTATATTTATATAAGTAGTAGTTGATCCCGTAGAGGCAAGGGCGAATCGAGTTAGCATCCCGCCATTCATGCCATGCCTTGTCAGCAAGGCAAGTTAGCTAATTCCTTCCAAGACAATCGATTCTGCGATGATGCGCGTAATCGATCTCTTATTAGCTTATTCAAAAGTCATTATTAGAGGAAATCTTTATCTTCTTATCCCAAATTGGCATATCTGTCCTTTGCGCCTCTCTATATGTATTTTTTTCGAAATTGCGTATAGATAGAAAGATGATTCGCTTTTTTTATGTTCCTTTAGCCTTTCGTGGAGATCGAATCCTCTTGCCCTCTCAACTCATATTTCCCACGTAGTTCGTCGGTCAAACCAACGATTCTCTTCTCAAAGTAATAGAGAGATCTTTTTCTAGTTAGACTTCTATCAATGCAATGAAAGAACCATCCCTTCCTATTTCTTTGTCCTGTCAGAAATAGAATAAGACCCAAAAGAGCCCTTCTTTACCACTTTAGGGGGTGGGGGTGAAGGGGGGGTTTACACACAACCGAGGCAAAGTGGTTTATGATTGAATCTCAGAGGCATTCTTATCATTTGGTAGATCCAAGTCCATGGCCTATTTCGGGTTCACTCGGAGCTTTGGCAACCACCGTAGGAGGTGTGATGTACATGCACTCATTTCAAGGGGGTGCAACACTTCTCAGTTTGGGCCTAATATTTATCCTATATACCATGTTTGTATGGTGGCGCGATGTTCTACGTGAATCCACGTTGGAAGGACATCATACCAAAGTCGTACAATTAGGACCTCGATATGGTTCTATTCCGTTCATCGTATCGGAGGTTATGTTCCTTTTTGCTTTTTTTCGGGCTTCTTCTCATTCTTCTTTGGCACCTACGGTAGAGATCGGAGGTATTTGGCCCCCTTTAGGGATTTGGGTTTTAGATCCTTGGGAAATCCCTTTTCTTAATACCCTTATTCTCCTTTCATCCGGAGCAGCCGTAACTTGGGCTCATCATGCTATACTCGCGGGGAAGGAAAAACGAGCAGTTTACGCTTTAGTAGCTACCGTTTCACTGGCTCTAGTATTCACTGGCTTTCAAGGAATGGAATATTATCAAGCACCCTTCACTATTTCGGATAGTATTTATGGTTCTACCTTTTTCTTAGCAACTGGCTTTCATGGTTTTCATGTGATTATAGGTACTCTTTTCTTGATCATATGTGGTATTCGCCAATATCTTGGTCATCTGACCAAGGAGCATCACGTTGGCTTTGAAGCAGCTGCATGGTACTGGCATTTTGTAGACGTGGTTCGGTTATTCCTATTTGTCTCTATCTATTGGTGGGGAGGTATATGAAGGAACGAAACAGTGGATTGAGGAATGAAAGCTCGAAGACAAAGAGAACCGGGCTTTTCAAAAGAATTACTGCTGCTTTCCCACTCCCTTTGATTTTAATAAAAAATACAAAAAAGTCTCTTCCACTTTCCTACCAAATCTCTCTTTATTCTGGCACATAAATGAAGGGATCGAAGAGATTATGGCAGAAAGAATAAGAATATGTTCACCAAGAAATTACCCGAAATTGGATCTTGGTCTATTTGAGATTGTTCTTTTTAATCGTAATCAAAGATGTTTTCTTGTCTCTCGTTTCTTTTCTGAACAAATCGAAGAACCTAATGGATCGAACTCATTGGATTGGTATCTGGATTTGATGAGGGTTGAAATGGAAGTTGGTTAAAAAAAAGAATACCGGACTAGTTAAGGTTGCCTTTAGTCGGGAATGAGCGAGAAGAGAAGGCTTCAAGCCCTAGAAGTCAAGGCTAATCCGCTTTTTAAATAGAGAGAACAAGAAACTGTCCAGAGCAGAGTTAGGGCAAGGCGAGGTTAGTCCAGTTACAGGTTACAGGTAAGCTCATGAATGCCTTTTTTTTTAGGGAATACCTCTTTCTTTCAAGTGAGTGAAGTTAGCTGAGGGGAATGCTCTAAGTAACCAGTCCTGCCAGTCGACAGGGGGAAACCCCTCTTTCTTATTGTTAGGCTGACTTAAAAGAAGGTTAAAGACTAACAAAGACAGGAAAGGCGGAAAAAGAGATCGGGATGTGAGATTCCTAATTCAAATGAAAGGGATGACCAGATATATATGCTCACAAAGTGCTTTGCCTGTAATCGATGGCAGAAAGACTAACTCTTCCCCCTCTCTTAGCCCAATCCGTTAGACAAGGGTGCGGTCACTCGTTCCTCGCTTTTGCCACAAATGGCACCTACATCTTGTGGGCAGGTTCTCATCTTTTGGGCCTGCTTGCTCTCACCCGATAAAGCGCGATACGCGGAACCAAGATCGATATAAGATATTGGACGGTCTTAGGGGCCCGCGTAGCCCATGCCGGCCTTGCTTGAAAGTCCCACTTATCTTTCATCCATCCACCTTTTTTTCCTGACTTTTAGCGGTAGTCAGCTGTCCTTGGAACTTTCGCTCATGACTGGATCTTTATCCATATCCATACCGAATAAAAAAATGGATTTCTGATCCGATCCAATCGAGAACTTATCCCAATCAACGAGGATGACGCTTCTCGGCAATATGCCACCGATGACTACCACTGCAGGAGCAAGTCTGAGTGAAAGAACGAGTTTAATACTTTCTTAGCTTAGAGAGGGAGGCAACTGAAGCTAGTCGGGTTTAGGTCTGATATTTGCTTGCCTGAATCTATCAACAGGGCTTTCATAGGGAGGTTTTTCTTAAAGTTTTCAAGTGATAGTGGAATTACCAACAAAATACCAGACTCTCTGGACTGGCTTTCTCCAACCAAGATAGGGTTTTGTCCATTCCGCTAGGACAGGTCTAAATGCGCTGGATTGATGCACCGGTAGGGGGGAGGACAAAATGCCTAGCCGTCGGGGGTTCTTCCATCATATCAATAAAGCTCAGTCTCCCAACAGCAACAACCAATCCGGGCGGGCGGAATGGCGCCTATACTCGGTCAATGGAGTCCACTGCTGGAACTGGCATTGGATTCGGCCACCAGTTGTTTTGCTATGGGTGGCACATGGTCCCTGTATATGGAACTGGTCAGAGAACGAATAGACGCGGGATCAATCTATAGGCTCCGAATATCCAGTTTTGGATCTCTCTAACGGGACTGGAACGGGCGAAGTGGATTGATTGGGCGAGTTAGCCCAACAGGAATGTGGTCGTCTAGATCGTACCTGCGGAAAGATTAGGTGGACCCCTATACATTCATTGATTAGACCGAAACCAATCGAAGCCATGTATGTGATCGATCGAGCTACCCGCATTTTTGTTTTGCTTTATCAAGCAGGGGCTTAGCCGCTTGTTTATATTTATGGCAGCATTGGGAAAAAAAGAGACAAAACGTCGCTAAAAAGCCCTTTTTATGTATGTGGAAAGTCTATACTTAACACACCGACTCAATTGGAAGCTGAATCCTCACAAGCTTCGAAACCCTTTTACTACACCACACCTGCTACCCACTTTCTTTGTTATAGGTTCAAAAAAGCCTAAACATTCCTTTTCTTATTCTTACTCTGCTTCATCCTATGGCTGCTCTTTAATATGTTCTAAAACCGCCAACCCTTGTTGTTACTTATTCATCGGCGGAGGATAGAGCTTTTCTTTTTCTGCTTTCCTATGATATGGATTTGGTTGATTCTCCTGTGGTATCGACTGCCTTTGTTCGGCTGAGACTTCCGCGTCTGCGGATTCTCTAGTAGCTGCTCTAGCGTCTGCTTCGTCGGGTGCTGAATCGGATGCTTTATCTGCGCGGTTTGAAACTCTTTGGAAAAGAAAATGCTTTGCCCAGGAATTCTAGGTTGAAAGCCCTCTCTGACCAAAACCAGGAACGAAAGTCTTGATCCTAGGCTTTGGAATCAATCAAAAGAGCCCGAGCCGAGTAAGGATACAACGCATAAGTATAAGCTGCTACAGCATCAGGCAGGGCAAAGGTACTTTCCAGACCTGAATCTACAAAAGATAGAACCTAAATAAGAAGCCAGGGAGGCCTTATGGTTGGTAGAAAAAGGGTATGCAGGGGTTCTGGGTCTATTATAACCAGAAGGGGGGAGAACGGATTTTGGGACGTGTCTGTCCCACAGTCTGGTGAAATGTACGACCTCCTACAGAACCTAGCCCAAAAGAGTGTAAGCGAGGGATTAAAAACCTAGTTGATCACTTATAAAGTAAAGTCAAGTAGAAAATCTTATTCTATTTTGATTCCCAACATGCAGAAGTACAAAACCAATTAACATAGAAACTAGAGTGAGTTGGATGGAACCTGATGATCTTCGAGGCCGAAGGGAGCTAGAGTGGAAGCTGGCGCGGGAACAGTAGGAGCTCCAGCTCGCTGAATAAGCCACCACAATATAGGAAAAAGAATAAGCAACAGGAGAAGGATGTGTCTCAGGTGCGGAGACCTGTTTCGAAGGTGAACCAGCAGAGTAAGATGCAACCGGGCATGAAGCAGCAAGTGCTGTAGATCTGGTAGAACTTCTTCTTCTCGGATATGTTTGGTTAAGTGAGGTGGCCCAACAAGCCGAACCACATGGGTCGAGTACAAAGCAACCAAATATCCGGACTTCGGAGTCGGAATCTGAATTCATAATAGGTTTTTGTTCGCTCCGCAGGCACGAACTAGTCGAGATGTATGTGGTGCCCTTTCTTTCATTCACATTGGTGAGGTTGCTTGATTGTAGGGGCCGGGAAAGGGTCTGCCACCACTGGATTTTTTTGTAATCGATGTAGCTTCGTCGTACGTCTCGGGATCGGT
This sequence comes from Pachyrhizus erosus, assembly GCA_026544285.1. Lineage (NCBI taxonomy): Eukaryota > Viridiplantae > Streptophyta > Magnoliopsida > Fabales > Fabaceae > Pachyrhizus > Pachyrhizus erosus. Next base: position 55,459 of record JAMLFT010000023.1, on the reverse strand, counting down.
AGTGTTCCCCCCATTCCTTAGTCTTAGCTTAAAGGATGTTGATCTTTCTTTTATTTAAGATACAATCTGTAAGTAAGTTACCAAAACTTTTTGTGTTGTAGACGGCGAAGAGTCAATAGAAATAGAATAGGAATCCCTAGAGAAGAGAGTTCCCGAAAGGAGAAGGGGAATTGACCAGTTCTGGAATTCACAACTACAAAAATCACATCCTATTTTAGCGGCAACCAAAGCTACTTACTTTTGAACCTTTCTTAAGCTCAGAGCAGAGTAGCTGGAAGTAAAGTAGAAGAATGAGTCTAGCGACCAGGAAGCATAGATAGCAAAGGCGGAGATGGTACTTTAACAGTAAAAGGAGGATCATATTTAACATGCAATTTGAAATCACGTACTTACCCCCGAATCCACTAATAAAATAGGTAATGTTGGCGAATCTTCTGATTATCGAGTTTCAATTCGACAAGTACCAACAGGCCGAAAAAGACGAAAAAAAGGCCTTGCATACTCGAGAAGTCAATAGCAACCACTCTTACTGATGATATTCTTTACTTTCTAAGGTCCCGCGGTAAAAAAAAGCTAAAAGTAGGCTCGCTATTGCGAGCTATACGGGCTGTTTGCCTTTATACGGCTTCGCTATCGCTCCTATGAAGTGGTGGGCCTTCTAGAAGCTTCGCCAGAAGCAAGCAAGATGAGGTCGCTCTCCTTCGCTCGTGTAGTACTTGACTTACGAGCTCGTGTAGTACTCGCCCCTATAAAATAAAAATAAAAAAAGGCTTATGCACTCGCTGTCTACTAAACGAGCGTTAGAGCGAGCGAAGCCTTCCATTTAGTGGCTTCCCTCCTTATCCCTCACCCTACTCTTTCATTTCCGCTTAAGTTAAGCTTCCCCTGTTGTTTGTGGGATTAATGGAATTGATTGAAAACCCGAGAACCATAATCTTTAGTAGGAACAGCTTCTACGACGATAGGCGTAAAGGCATGATTAGTTCCACAAATCTCACTGCACTGACCATAGTAAACCCCTTCTCGTTGTACCGAAATAGAGATCTGATTTAAACGACCAGGTACAGCATCACATTTGACACCTAAGGAAGGTACAGCCCAACTATGAGGTACATCAGCAGGTGTTACAATAATACGTAGATGAGTTTTGGCTGGTACAACCACTCTATTGTCCACTTCTAATAAACGTGATTGACCCAATTCTAGATCATCTTCTGGAATCGTATAACTGTCAAAAGTGAGTGACTGTTCATCGGAACTGTTATAGTCTGAATACTCATAAGTCCGATACCATTGATGTCCAATAGCTTTGATAGTAATGGCTGGATCTACTACTACCTCGTCCATTGAGTATAACAGAGCAAATGATGGTATAGCAATGAACATCGGGATGATACTAGGAAATATGGTCCGAAGAATCTCGATAGTAGTTCCATGAACAATCCTTTGCGGGATTGGATTTTTTTTATAGTGGAAATGCCATAAAGCGCGAACCAAGATCCGTGATACGAAAACCAAAATCAGAATGAGGAAGAAAAAGATATCGTGATGTAAGTCTATTATTCCTTGCATCATAGGTGTAGCTGCGTCTTGAAATCCTAATTGCCATGGTTCCGCTGCATCACAAGGAGCAATCGTGAGGAATAGCCATTCTAATTTCATTTGCTTTGGTTCATTTTTTAACTGCTCCCCCCAACAAGAGGAAAGACTTGTTTCTTGTAAATCGCTGGTTGGGTTTACCAATCAAGAAAGACATGGGACTTTTGGGAACAAGCAAGGAAGAGCCAGCTCAATCCTTTGGCTATGCGCCGACACGCGAACCCAGAACAGGTGGGCGGTTATTCACCACTCCTTGGTCAGACCATCGGTAAGTGAGATGGCCAGTAATAAAAGACTGACCACATCACTAGGAGATCTTCCAAA
>JAMLFT010000023.1:36036-41036 GCA_026544285.1 Pachyrhizus erosus | reverse complement strand
CAACTCACTTGAGAGTTCTCACCTTCTCTCCTCTTTTTCACCGGCCAGAAAGCCTCCTTTCAGCCGGGTGGGCATAAACCAATGCTTTCCTCCTTTTCGCCAGAAAGCCCTCTTTCAGCCTGAAACCCATGTAGGATGGGATAGTCACACTCAAACAAAAAAGCAGTGATTAGCGATTAGAGGAATATATATAACTATGCAACAGCGGATATGCCTACTTTCGGATTCACTGTAACAAGCCGTTTTTCCACTTGCTTCTTGCTTTGAAAACCGTCCTCTTAGTTTACAACTAGTCTGAGAAGGGTCAACGTAGATAACATTAGGCTGAGCGCAGCCATTAGAAAGACCTCGAGATTCACCGAAGAAAGACCGGAACCTTTTACAAAACTCAATGAGCAGAACGGAAACGGAATGGGATCAAAGCCCGACGAACCCCTCACCCGTACTGATGGGAATGACGGGCACTGCATCTTAAGATGCCGAAGCCGAGGAACTGAACCAATTACTTTCTTTATTTTAAAGGCTGGCATCCCGGACTGAAAAAGGATCAACTAGGAAGACTAGGCAGAAAAAGATCTTCTTACCCGCAGTAGCGACAATCAGGAACACGACTTCTAGAATAGAATATGATTTTCGCCATTTTCCTTACATTACAATAGGGGCATTGACTTCAGTCTCAACTAGACCTAGACCCAATAAAGCTCGAACAGGATTGCTTTAATGGAAAGAACAAAACGGAAAGGACAACCAAACGAAACCGCTAACAGCAGAGGGCAGTATCCATATATAGTAGAGCTCGCAAACCAGACTTCCAAGAGTAGAGGATAGGTCCATTCGATGGAGTACCCTAAAAGGGGGTCGTAAAAGAAGATATTATGGAGGCTTCTGTGAGATGCCTATCGTCATCACAAGTTGACTTTTGTCCACTACGCTTGCCTGCTTCTCGGGCTTAAAAGCATATATGAAAAAGTTGGCTAAACCTCGTCTTTTTCTACTTTTTTTACGAAATAAAACTACAAAGCTTCCTCTCTTTAAAAGAAGAAGTAGATAAAACAGGTGTACAAGTAGGTGAATCCCGCTTCAATTAGTCTGCTAAGGTCTAGTTCGTTGTCTTGTAGCTTAGCACGCTACTTCTCCTACTTGGTTCCTAAGGGCAGGCTCACTCCTCTAATGCCGTGATAGAAGAGAGAAAGATCAGGTTCTGACTTCACCCCTACTATCATCAATGATAGACTCAGAGTAACATTGCTATCTAATAAGGGCGAACTCGATTTTAGAAAGAGCAAACTTCATTCATTGAACGCAAGTAAGCGATAGGCGATGTGGCGAATCAGACTGATTTAACGACGACGAGATATGCGATTTAAAACTTGTCGTCTACTTTCAGGAAATGTTCGGAACATCGCGTATAACGGGAATCGAAGCCCGTTCCTATAGAATCAAAATTCCCTAAAAAATGAAAGAAATAATGGTACCCTTTTAATTCTCATTCTTACTATAAAACGAATGCGCTTGTCAATTAATTCTTGGTGTAATACGTAAATGATTGGTGTCAGAATTTTTCACTGATCAGTCTCATCCGTGTAAGAATTCGGAATTCCTCTTCCAACTCGTCCCGGAATGGGCGTTATGGCAAAGAACAAGAAGAAAACAAAAGGAGGAATTTGTCCAATAGTAACAAATGGTGCCTCCACAGGTTGACATCCGATCCAACCTAGTAGTAAGCGATCCGCCAAAAGCAACCAAAATATTCCTTGGTGAATAGGGCGAAAACTTGAACTACGCACGTACATACTTTTTAAAAAAGGTAAAGCCAACAGACATATAAAAACTGGTGCTATTGCGGCTACACCTCCCGATTTGTCAGGTATACTACGAAGAATGGCATGGATCGGTAGGAAATACCATTCCGGCACAATATGAGGCGGGGTGGGCATCGGATTAGCAGGTATATAATTGTCGGGATGGCCCAAAACATTAGGAGCATAAAAAATCCAAATGGAAAAAAAGATAGCAAAAGCTACCCAACCTACTAGATCCTTTACATAAAAATAAGGGTAAAAAGAAATTTGATCCATCTCTGAATGTACACCCAATGGATTATTTGATCCATATTGATGCAATGCGGCCAGATGAAGAAGACTGGCGCCTACTAAAAGAAAGGGGAGTAAATGATGAAGACTAAAAAAACGATTTAAGGTGGCATTGTCCACGGAGAAACCACCCCAAAGCCAAGTCACTATGGTATCTCCTACTACAGGTATGGCGCTAGCTAAGCTTGTAATTACTGTAGCTCCCCAAAAGCTCATCTGACCCCAAGGTAGTACGTATCCTGTAAAAGCTGTCACAATCATTAATAGGAAGATTACAACTCCGAGACACCGAACAAATTCCCTAGGACTGCTATAACTCGCATGATATAGACCACGAAAAATATGAAGGTGAACCACAATGAGAAACATACTTGCCCCATTAGCATGCATATAACGGAGCAACCAGCCCCCTTCAACATCTCTCATAACGTGTTCTACGCTGTTGAAAGCTAGATCCACATGAGGTGTGTAATGCATAGCTAAAAAAACGCCAGTCACTATCTGAATGACTAAACAAATACCAGCTAACGAACCGAAGCCCCACCAATAACTAAGATTGCTCGGGGTTGGATAATCTATCAAATGTTGATTAAGTGTGGAGGATATAGGTTCTTTAAGAAGAGAGAATCGTTGGTTCCTTATAGTCATTTTTTTCTCTTTCCTATCGTGACAACTCTGGTTCCCCCACCTTTTTTTCGTTCTGGGGCCCTACTTAAAAAAAGAATCCATTATTGTAAGTAAGCCCCCCCTTTTGCCTTGAAAGAATTTGGTTTCGCTGCGCCCTGAATCAATCAAAAAGCTTCTTTTTTTTTAATTCATCCCATTTTATTTGGGCGAGAGGGAGGCTGTGAGTCACCTGGGCTACGGATTTGTCGGTTGGTTGATTCTCGAAATCACCTCTTGAGAAAAAAAAGGCCCTCGGGTCCCGACCAAAAAATGAATAGGAAGCGGGGCGGGCGAGGGTCTTTCATTAAAGGGGGGAAAAGAGGGGTGGGGCTTTGTTCTGGGGGTGGGGCCGCCTTGCGCAGCTTTAGAAAGGAGAGATTTTCAGAAAGTCACTCTCTCCAACCTTTTCTATCTATCCTTAGAAGTTGGGCGAGATAAAGTAAATATGATATTTATTTGCGTTGGTTTTTCCAACGAAACTAAGCACTTTTTTTTCTTTATCATTCGGACAGTCCCACACTCTGACTTCCATGATGGGAACAACCTCCGCACTCCGGCGCTCCAATGAACAACAGTTCTCCGCCTGACTTTATTTAGAATAGTGGTCGATCCCTCGGGAGTTACATTCGTAACTTAATGTTATGTTCACGTTCACGCGGTGATATTATATCCAAGAGTACTACCCTGTACGTAGTCTATGTCTGGGGAGCATACTTGACAGGAGATAGACACAGGCGGTAGATAGGTCCCCCACTTCGATTCCAGCCCCGTTAGCATAGCATCTCCGATCCGAGATAAGGGATTACTCCGTTAGGTCTTTTCGGTCCGGAGCCGGCCGGTAATGGACCTACTTACCTTGCTTGTGGACCAGCTGCAGAGCTAACCCTTGTTCTATTGGTTTGGCGGTTGCTACCAAGACGATTTCTTTATGCCCATCAAAGGACCTCGAGATGCTAATCCACGAAAAACGATACGAGAAATTCGAAAGAACTCATATACGGAACGAGGGCGACCCGTGGAAATACATCGGTTTCTTACTCGTGCAAAGGAACTATTTCTTGGCAACTTGGACAACTTATAACGAAGTTTGTCCCGCATATCACTAGGAAGATCGGAATCTTTACAAAAGGCTTTATAAAGCTTTCGTCTCAATTCATATTTAGCCGCGAGCAATCTGCGTTTGTGATCTCGTATATTTCGCTTCTCCGACATCTCTTTCTTTTTCTTCTCCTCTTTTCTCTCCATATATATGAACATTGTGATCCGCTTTACTTACTTGAAGCAATGAAGAAAGACTTGTTTGTTGTAAATCGCTGGTTGGGTTTACCAATCAAGAAAGACATGTGGGATTGGGGGACATCTATAACTAAGTAAAGACTGACTACAATTAAATAAATCACTACACACTGTCTATCTATCTGTTTCCATCTAATCAAAGACAGTTCCATTCGATCTTAGGCGATCTTTGAGCGAGGAAGTTTCATATAATGGGAAACTACAAAGAAAAGAAGCCCTGGACCCAAAAGGCTTTGTTGGCAATCCTTATTATATATTATAAATAAATGAAAGTCTTCAATTTAGACTTTTCATTTATTTATAATAAGCAAAGCAGGACTTATTCTTTCTTATCTAGTTACAGCTGATAGGGAAAGCTCTTGTACTCTATAAAGCAAAGCTAGTCTCATAAGACTAGCTAAAAGACTCTATTCCATATGCCAAAGCTTGGAGTGGGAGTTCGGTTCGATCCCTGGAAACATTCTTTACTTCACAAGAGTCCCCCTCGGATCAGAGAACTGGCTTGACACAGCCAAAGAAAAGAGGATAGTTCGATCCCAGATTGAACCGAAGCCTACTTCCTTTTTCTCGGGATCTTTCTCTTTCTTTCGGGAAAGGGAACAGCACCCTACTATGAAACTATGAATAACAGCAGTTCCTAGCCTGGGCATCATCTCATCACTTTTTTTTACGCTATTTATTCATGAGTCATAACACCACAATCCAACAGACCTTCCCCACTAGACTGGAGTAGCGAGAAGAGAAGCCTACCTAGGACAGAAAAAGCAAAGTCAAAGACAGAAGAAAGGGGCCGAGGAAGAACCTGAGATCATGGAGTAGGAATAACATTCTCATTCATCAAGAACTTTTCTTCCATACTGTCCTATGGGAAAGAAAGACTGTAGGACTGTAGCCATCTTCGGGTCGGGTTAACAACCACAGAAAGAAAGGAAAGGGATGAGATAG